>CM059445.1:25323096-25574606 GCA_030390025.1 Squalus acanthias
AACACATTGCACCACACTCACTGACACACTTCACCCAAACACATTGCACCACACTCACTGACACACACATCACCAAAACACATTGCACCACACTCACTTGCACACTTCACCCAAACACATTGCCCCACACTCACTGACACACATCACCCAAACACATTGCACTACACTCACTGACACACATCACCCAAACACATTGCACCACACTCACTGACACACATCACCCAAACACATTGCACCACACTCACTGACACACACATCACCCAGACACATTGCCCCACACTCACTGACACACTTCACCCAAACACATTGCACCACAATCACTGACACACTTCACCCAGACATATTGCACCACACTCACATGACACACACTTCACCCAAACACATTGCAACATACTCACTGACACACATTACCCAAACACATTGCATCACTCACTGACACACACATCATCCAAACACATTGCACCACATTCACTGACACACAGTTCACCCAAACACATTGCACCACACTCACTGACACACACATCACCCAGACACATTGCCCCACACTCACTGACACACTTCACCCAAACACATTGCACCACACTCACTGACACACTTCACCCAGACACATTGCACCACACTCACATGACACACACTTCACCCAAACACATTGCACCACACTCACTGACACACATCACCCAAACACATTGCATCACTCACTGACACACACATCATCCAAACACACTGCACCACACTCACTGACACTCAATTCACCCAAACACATTGCACCACACTCACTGACACAAACATCATCCAAACACATTGCACCACACTCACTGACACACTTCACCCAAACACATTGCACCACACTCACTGACACACTCATCACCCAAACACATTGCACCACACTCACTGACACACACATCACCCAAACAAATTACACCACACTCACTGACACACTTCACCCAAACACATTGCACCACACTCACTGACACACACATCACCCAAACACATTGCACCACACTCACTGACACACACATCACCCAAACACATTTCTCCAAACTCACTGACACACACATCACCCAAACACATTGCACCACACTCACTGACACACACATCACCCGAACACATTGCACCACACTCACTGACACACACATCACCCAAACACATTGCACCACACTCACTGACACACTTCACCCAAACACATTGCACCACACTCACTGACACACACATCAACCAAACACATTGCACCACACTCACTGACACACACATCACCCAAACACATTGCACCAGACTCACTGACACACATCACCCAAACACATTGCATCACACTCACTGACACACATCACCCAAACACATTGCACCACACTCACTGACACCCTTCACCCAAACATATTGCCCCACACTCACTCACACACATCACCCAAACACATTGCACCACACTCACTGACACACATCACCCAAACACATTGCACCACACTCACTGACACACACATCATCCAAACACATTGCACCACACTCACTGACACACACTTCACCCAAACACATTGCACCACACTCAGGGAAACACACATCACCCAAACACATTGCACCACACTCACTGACACTCTTCACCCAAACACATTGCACCACACTCACTGACACACTTCACCCAACACATTGCACCACATTCACTGACAAACATCACCCAAACACATTGCACCACACTCACTGACACACTTCACCCAAACACACTGCACCACACTCACTGACGCACACATCATCCAAACACGTTGCACCACACTCACTGACACACATCACCCAAACACATTGCACCACACTCACTGACACACATCACCCAAACACATTGTACCACACTCACTGACACACACATCATCCAAACACATTGCACCACACTCACTGACACACACTTCACCCAAACACATTGCACCACACTCACTGACACACATCACCCAAACACATTGCACCACACTCACTGACACACATCATCCAAACACATTGCACCACACTCACTGACACACATCATCCAAACACATTGCACCACACTCACTGACACAAACAAATTCCAAACACATTGCACCACACTCACTGACACATACTTCACCCAAACACATTGCACCATACTCACTGACACACACACCACCCAAACACATTGCACCACACTCACTGACACACTTCACCCAAACACATTGCCCCACACTCACTGACACACATCACCCAAACACATTGCACTACACTCACTGACACACATCACCCAAACACATTGCACCACACTCACTGACACACACTTCACCCAAACACTTTGCACCACACTCACTGACACAAACAAATTCCAAACACATTGCACCACACTCACTGACACACACATCACCCAGACACATTGCCCCACACTCACTCACACACATCACCCAAACACATTGCACCACACTCACTGACACACATCACCCAAACACATTGCACCACACTCACTGACACACACATCATCCAAACACATTGCACCACACTCACTGACACACACTTCACCCAAACACATTGCACCACACTCAGTGAAACACACATCACCCAAACACATTGCACCACACTCACTGACACACACATCATCCAAACACATTGCACCACACTCACTGACACACACTTCACCCAAACACTTTGCACCACACTCACTGACACACATCATCCAAACACATTGCACCAGACTCACTGACACACATCATCCAAACACATTGCACCACACTCACTGATAAACACATCATCCAAACACATTGCACCACACTCACTGACACACACTTCACCCAAACACATTGCACCATACTCACTGACACACACATCACCCAAACACATTGCACCACACTCACTGACACACTTCACCCAAACACATTGCCCCACACTCACTGACACACATCACCCAAACACATTGCACCACACTCACTGACACACATCACCCAAACACATTGCACCACACTCACTGACACACATCACCCAAACACATTGCACCACACTCACTGACACACACATCACCCAGACACATTGCCCCACACTCACTGACACACTTCACCCAAACACATTGCACCACACTCACTGACACACATCACCCAAACACATTGCACCACACTCACTGACACACTTCACCCAAACATATTGCCCCACACTCACTCACACACATCACCCAAACACATTGCACCACACTCACTGACACACATCACCCAAACACATTGCATCACTCACTGACACACACATCATCCAAACACACTGCACCACACTCACTGACACACACATCACCCAAACACATTGCACCACACTCACTGACTCACTTCACCCAAACACATTGCACCACACTCACTGACACACACATCACCCAAACACATTGCACCACACTCACTGACACACACATCACCCAAACACATTACACCACACTCACTGACACACTTCACCCAAACACATTGCACCACACTCACTGACACACACATCACCCAAACACATTGCAGCACACTCACTGACACACACATCACCCAAACACTTTTCTCCAAACTCACTGACACACACATCACCCAAACACATTGCACCACACTCACTGACACACACATCATCCAAACACATTGCACCACACTCACTGACACACACTTCACCCAAACACTTTGCACCACACTCACTGACACACATCATCCAAACACATTGCACCAGACTCACTGACACACATCATCCAAACACATTGCACCACACTCACTGATAAACACATCATCCAAACACATTGCACCACACTCACTGACACACACTTCACCCAAACACATTGCACCATACTCACTGACACACACATCACCCAAACACATTGCACCACACTCACTGACACACTTCACCCAAACACATTGCCCCACACTCACTGACACACATCACCCAAACACATTGCACCACACTCACTGACACACATCACCCAAACACATTGCACCACACTCACTGACACACATCACCCAAACACATTGCACCACACTCACTGACACACACATCACCCAGACACATTGCCCCACACTCACTGACACACTTCACCCAAACACATTGCACCACACTCACTGACACACATCACCCAAACACATTGCACCACACTCACTGACACACTTCACCCAAACATATTGCCCCACACTCACTCACACACATCACCCAAACACATTGCACCACACTCACTGACACACATCACCCAAACACATTGCATCACTCACTGACACACACATCATCCAAACACACTGCACCACACTCACTGACACACACATCACCCAAACACATTGCACCACACTCACTGACTCACTTCACCCAAACACATTGCACCACACTCACTGACACACACATCACCCAAACACATTGCACCACACTCACTGACACACACATCACCCAAACACATTACACCACACTCACTGACACACTTCACCCAAACACATTGCACCACACTCACTGACACACACATCACCCAAACACATTGCAGCACACTCACTGACACACACATCACCCAAACACTTTTCTCCAAACTCACTGACACACACATCACCCAAACACATTGCACCACACTCACTGACACACACATCACCCAAACACATTGCACCAAACTCACTGACACACACATCAACCAAACACATTGCCCCACACTCACTGACACACACATCACCCAAACACATTTCTCCAAACTCACTGACACACACATCCACCAAACACATTGCACCACACTCACTGACACACACATCAACCAAACACATTGCACCACACTCACTGACACACTTCACCCAAACACATTGCACCACACTCACTGACACACACATCACCCAAACACATTGCACCACACTCACTGACACACACATCACCCAAACACATTGCACCACACTCACTGACACACATCACCCAAACAAATTGCACCACACTCACTGACACACATCACCCAAACACATTGCACCACACTCACTGACACACTTCACCCAAACATATTGCCCCACACTCACTCACACACTTCACCCAAACACATTGCACCACACTCACTGACACACACATCACCCAAACACATTGCACCACACTCACTGACACACACATCACCCAAACACATTACACCACACTCACTGACACACTTCACCCAAACACATTGCACCACACTCACTGACACACACATCACCCAAACACATTGCAGCACACTCACTGACACACACATCACCCAAACACATTTCTCCAAACTCACTGACACACACATCACCCAAACACATTGCACCACACTCACTGACACACACATCACCCAAACACATTGCACCAAACTCACTGACACACACATCAACCAAACACATTGCCCCACACTCACTGACACACACATCACCCAAACACATTTCTCCAAACTCACTGACACACACATCCACCAAACACATTGCACCACACTCACTGACACACACATCAACCAAACACATTGCACCACACTCACTGACACACTTCACCCAAACACATTGCACCACACTCACTGACACACACATCACCCAAACACATTGCACCACACTCACTGACACACACATCACCCAAACACATTGCACCACACTCACTGACACACATCACCCATACAAATTGCACCACACTCACTGACACACATCACCCAAACACATTGCACCACACTCACTGACACACTTCACCCAAACATATTGCCCCACACTCACTCACACACATCACCCAAACACATTGCACCACACTCACTGACACACATCACCCAAACACATTGCACCACACTCACTGACACACACATCATCCAAACACATTGCACCACACTCACTGACACACACTTCACCCAAACACATTGCACCACACTCAGAGAAACACACATCACCCAAACACATTGCACCACACTCACTGACACACACATCATCCAAACACATTGCACCACACTCACTGACACACACTTCACCCAAACACTTTGCACCACGCTCACTGACACACATCATCCAAACACATTGCACCACACTCACTGACACACATCATCCAAACACATTGCACCACACTCACTGACACACACATCATCCAAACACATTGCACCACACTCACTGACACACAATTCACCCAAACACATTGCACCATACTCACTGACACACACATCACCCAAACACATTTCTCCAAACTCACTGACACACACATCATCCAAACATATTGCACCACACTCACTGACACACTTCACCCAAACACATTGCACCACACTCACTGATAAACACATCATCCAAACACATTGCACCACACTCACTGACACACACTTCACCCAAACACATTGCACCATACTCACTGACACACACATCACCCAAACACATTGCACCACACTCACTGACACACTTCACCCAAACACATTGCCCCACACTCACTGACACACATCACCCAAACACATTGCACCACACTCACTGACACACATCACCCAAACACATTGCACCACACTCACTGACACACATCACCCAAACACATTGCACCACACTCACTGACACACACATCACCCAGACACATTGCCCCACACTCACTGACACACTTCACCCAAACACATTGCACCACACTCACTGACACACATCACCCAAACACATTGCACCACACTCACTGACACACTTCAACCAAACATATTGCCCCACACTCACTCACACACATCACCCAAACACATTGCACCACACTCACTGACACACATCACCCAAACACATTGCATCACTCACTGACACACACATCATCCAAACACACTGCACCACACTCACTGACACACACATCACCCAAACACATTGCACCACACTCACTGACTCACTTCACCCAAACACATTGCACCACACTCACTGACACACACATCACCCAAACACATTGCACCACACTCACTGACACACACATCACCCAAACACATTACACCACACTCACTGACACACTTCACCCAAACACATTGCACCACACTCACTGACACACACATCACCCAAACACATTGCAGCACACTCACTGACACACACATCACCCAAACACTTTTCTCCAAACTCACTGACACACACATCACCCAAACACATTGCACCACACTCACTGACACACACATCACCCAAACACATTGCACCAAACTCACTGACACACACATCAACCAAACACATTGCCCCACACTCACTGACACACACATCACCCAAACACATTTCTCCAAACTCACTGACACACACATCCACCAAACACATTGCACCACACTCACTGACACACACATCAACCAAACACATTGCACCACACTCACTGACACACTTCACCCAAACACATTGCACCACACTCACTGACACACACATCACCCAAACACATTGCACCACACTCACTGACACACACATCACCCAAACACATTGCACCACACTCACTGACACACATCACCCAAACAAATTGCACCACACTCACTGACACACATCACCCAAACACATTGCACCACACTCACTGACACACTTCACCCAAACATATTGCCCCACACTCACTCACACACTTCACCCAAACACATTGCACCACACTCACTGACACACACATCACCCAAACACATTGCACCACACTCACTGACACACACATCACCCAAACACATTACACCACACTCACTGACACACTTCACCCAAACACATTGCACCACACTCACTGACACACACATCACCCAAACACATTGCAGCACACTCACTGACACACACATCACCCAAACACATTTCTCCAAACTCACTGACACACACATCACCCAAACACATTGCACCACACTCACTGACACACACATCACCCAAACACATTGCACCAAACTCACTGACACACACATCAACCAAACACATTGCCCCACACTCACTGACACACACATCACCCAAACACATTTCTCCAAACTCACTGACACACACATCCACCAAACACATTGCACCACACTCACTGACACACACATCAACCAAACACATTGCACCACACTCACTGACACACTTCACCCAAACACATTGCACCACACTCACTGACACACACATCACCCAAACACATTGCACCACACTCACTGACACACACATCACCCAAACACATTGCACCACACTCACTGACACACATCACCCATACAAATTGCACCACACTCACTGACACACATCACCCAAACACATTGCACCACACTCACTGACACACTTCACCCAAACATATTGCCCCACACTCACTCACACACATCACCCAAACACATTGCACCACACTCACTGACACACATCACCCAAACACATTGCACCACACTCACTGACACACACATCATCCAAACACATTGCACCACACTCACTGACACACACTTCACCCAAACACATTGCACCACACTCAGAGAAACACACATCACCCAAACACATTGCACCACACTCACTGACACACACATCATCCAAACACATTGCACCACACTCACTGACACACACTTCACCCAAACACTTTGCACCACGCTCACTGACACACATCATCCAAACACATTGCACCACACTCACTGACACACATCATCCAAACACATTGCACCACACTCACTGACACACACATCATCCAAACACATTGCACCACACTCACTGACACACAATTCACCCAAACACATTGCACCATACTCACTGACACACACATCACCCAAACACATTTCTCCAAACTCACTGACACACACATCATCCAAACATATTGCACCACACTCACTGACACACTTCACCCAAACACATTGCACCACACTCACTGACACACACATCACCCAATCACATTGCACAACTCTCACTGACACACACATCACCCAAACACATTGCACCACACTCACTGACACACATCACCCAAACACATTGCACCACACTCACTGACACACATCACCCAAACACATTGCACCACACTCACTGACACACTTCACCCAAACATATTGCCCCACACTCACTCACACACATCACCCAAACACATTGCACCACACTCACTGACACACATCACCCAAACACATTGCATCACTCACTGACACACACATCATCCAAACACACTGCACCACACTCACTGACACACACATCACCCAAACACATTGCACCACACTCACTGACTCACTTCACCCAAACACATTGCACCACACTCACTGACACACGCATCACCCAAACACATTGCACCACACTCACTGACACACACATCACCCAAACACATTACACCACACTCACTGACACACTTCACCCAAACACATTGCACCACACTCACTGACACACACATCACCCAAACACATTGCACCACACTCACTGACACACACATCACCCAAACACATTTCCCCAAACTCACTGACACACACATCACCCAAACACATTGCACCACACTCACTGACACACACATCACCCAAACACATTGCACCAAACTCACTGACACACACATCAACCAAACACATTGCCCCACACTCACTGACACACACATCACCCAAACACATTTCTCCAAACTCACTGACACACACATCCCCAAACACATTGCACCACACTCACTGACACACACATCAACCAAACACATTGCACCACACTCACTGACACACTTCACCCAAACACATTGCACCACACTCACTGACACACACATCACCCAAACACATTGCACCACACTCACTGACACACACATCACCCAAACACATTGCACCACACTCACTGACACACATCACCCAAACAAATTGCACCACACTCACTGACACACATCACCCAAACACATTGCACCACACTCACTGACACACTTCACCCAAACATATTGCACCACACTCACTCACACACATCACCCAAACACATTGCACCACACTCACTGACACACATCACCCAAACACATTGCACCACACTCACTGACACACACATCATCCAAACACATTGCACCACACTCACTGACACACACTTCACCCAAACACATTGCACCACACTCAGTGAAACACACATCACCCAAACACATTGCACCACACTCACTGACACACATCACCCAAACAAATTGCACCACACTCATTGACACACATCATCCAAACACATTGCACCACACTCACTGACACACATCATCCAAACACATTGCACCACACTCACTGACACACACATCATCCAAACACATTGCACCACACTCACTGACACACACTTCACCCAAACACATTGCACCATACTCACTGACACAGACATCACCCAAACACATTGCACCACACTCACTGACACACTTCACCCAAACACATTGCCCCACACTCACTGACACACATCACCCAAACACATTGCACCACACTCACTGACACACATCACCCAAACACATTGCACCACACTCACTGACACACATCACCCAAACACATTGCACCACACTCACATGACACACACTTCACCCAAACACATTGCACCACACTCACTGACACACATCATCCAAACACATTGCACCACACTCACTGACACACACATCATCCAAACACATTGCACCACACTCACTGACACACTTCACCCAAACACATTGCACCACACTCACTGACACACACATCACCCAAACACATTGCACCACACTCACTGACACACACATCACCCAAACACATTGCACCACACTCACTGACACACATCACCCAAACACATTGCACCACACACACTGACACACATCACCCAAACACATTGCACCACACTCACTGACACACTTCACCCAAACATATTGCCCCACACTCACTCACACACATCACCCAAACACATTGCACCACACTCACTGACACACACATCACCCAAACACATTTCTCCAAACTCACTGACACACACATCACCCAAACACATTGCACCACACTCACTGACACACACATCACCCAAACACATTGCACCAAACTCACTGACACACACATCAACCAAACACATTGCCCCACACTCACTGACACACACATCACCCAAACACATTTCTCCAAACTCACTGACACACACATCCCCCAAACACATTGCACCACACTCACTGACACACACATCAACCAAACACATTGCACCACACTCACTGACACACTTCAGCCAAACACATTGCACCACACTCACTGACACACACATCACCCAAACACATTGCACCACACTCACTGACACACACATCACCCAAACACATTGCACCACACTCACTGACACACATCACCCAAACAAATTGCACCACACTCATTGACACACATCACCCAAACACATTGCACCACACTCACTGACACACTTCACCCAAACATATTGCACCACACTCACTCACACACATCACCCAAACACATTGCACCACACTCACTGACACACATCACCCAAACACATTGCACCACACTCACTGACACACACATCATCCAAACACATTGCACCACACTCACTGACACACACTTCACCCAAACACATTGCACCACACTCAGTGAAACACACATCACCCAAACACATTGCACCACACTCACTGACACACACATCATCCAAACACATTGCACCACACTCACTGACACACACTTCATCCAAACACTTTGCACCACACTCACTGACACACATCATCCAAACACATTGCACCACACTCACTGACACACATCATCCAAACACATTGCACCACACTCACTGACACACACATCATCCAAACACATTGCACCACACTCACTGACACACACATCACCCAAACACATTTCTCCAAACTCACTGACACACACATCCCCCAAACACATTGCACCACACTCACTGACACACACATCAACCAAACACATTGCACCACACTCACTGACACACTTCACCCAAACACATTGCACCACACTCACTGACACACACATCACCCAAACACATTGCACCACACTCACTGACACACACATCACCCAAACACATTGCACCACACTCACTGACACACATCACCCAAACAAATTGCACCACACTCATTGACACACATCACCCAAACACATTGCACCACACTCACTGACACACTTCACCCAAACATATTGCACCACACTCACTCACACACATCACCCAAACACATTGCACCACACTCACTGACACACATCACCCAAACACATTGCACCACACTCACTGACACACACATCATCCAAACACATTGCACCACACTCACTGACACACACTTCACCCAAACACATTGCACCACACTCAGTGAAACACACATCACCCAAACACATTGCACCACACTCACTGACACACACATCATCCAAACACATTGCACCACACTCACTGACACACACTTCATCCAAACACTTTGCACCACACTCACTGACACACATCATCCAAACACATTGCACCACACTCACTGACACACATCATCCAAACACATTGCACCACACTCACTGACACACACATCATCCAAACACATTGCACCACACTCACTGACACACACTTCACCCAAACACATTGCACCATACTCACTGACACACACATCACCCAAACACATTGCACCACACTCACTGACACACTTCACCCAAACACATTGCCCCACACTCACTGACACACATCACCCAAACACATTGCACCACACTCACTGACACACATCACCCAAACACATTGCACCACACTCACTGACACACATCACCCAAACACATTGCACCACACTCACTGACACACACTTCACCCAGACACATTGCCCCACACTCACTGACACACTTCACCCAGACACATTGCACCACACTCACATGACACACACTTCACCCAAACACATTGCACCACACTCACTGACACACATCACCCAAACACATTGCACCACTCACTGACACACACATCATCCAAACACACTGCACCACACTCACTGACACACACATCACCCAAACACATTGCACCACACTCACTGACTCACTTCACTGTAGAATTCGCAATATATCGCGATTTTATTAATAAGGAGAAAACACAGAGTTTCGTTCAAACAGCTTTTATTTCAGCAGAATGCTGACAGGTTTAAAGTGGACACAAGCAGCCTGTAAAATGGCCGCCGCACCTCGTGACAGAACATTCTAGACTTTTCAACAGGCAGACAAGATGGCGTTCCAATAAACATTTGTGCAAGATCGATTAAGAGTCAGCACAGTGAAGATAATACACGAGACATTATGGGTTTGCAGTATACACATAAATACTGAAATCGGTCTCCCAGGTACAAAGGAAAGCTATTGTACCGAGTAATCAAGGGCCCATCCAAAAGACATTAATATGTAAAATCCCAACGACTCTACGATGAGAGAGCCGTTAGCAGGTAGTTATACAGGACACTTGGAAGCCCCAAAACCCCTCCAGGGAGAACACCGACCGATTTAACAATGGGAGAAATATTAACAGGTACTCAGACATTTACGAGTAGCCCCGAAACCCATTAAGAACGGAGATCACCCATACAAGACATTTGAGCGCCAGACCCTAAACAAAAGAATGGACATTATAGTTGGGCGGGAAACGGAAGATTTTTGCACTATAATTGCAGGCTCCAAACCGTCCATCTTTCTCTTATCATCGTGGCTGCTCCTGTGCTCTTATCCGATCGATTCGTAACCTCGTGGCTGCTCCTGTGTACTCGTAGTTGGGCTCGCTCCTGCTTGCCTGTTGCCTCTTTTGAAAAGGACTGTTGAACTTTCTGATCCGTTCGGATCTACCTCGTGTCGCGTAACGAAGACCTATATTGGTAACCGGTATCGGAACCAAAAGGCCCGAGATGAGATGAGATGAGATGAGATGAGATGAGAAGAGAGGAAGACCATATCCATCGCCACGGTCAGTAAATCCCGACCGCGCCTGTAGGTCGATTAGCCAAGTTTTCCTTGCCAGGAAGACTTCTTCGAACTTGTAACGAAGCATATCGCATCGATGATATAACTGGACTGTGCCCAAAAGTAACTGGAATGTGAAAGCCACCAATACAGATCTTCATCACAGCAGACGTTCCAGCCTGCTAGCCGGAGCAGCAGAAGCAAGTAAACAAGTGGGACCAGGAGATCTCCTGACCGACACGTGGGTGTTGCGGTGGAAAACATCCGATCAGCTATTCGGAATTTCTCCGAGTTATCACGAGTGGTGAGCATGAGTCTCGAGATCCTACGAATCTAGTTTAGGATAGATATTGATAGGGGAGGGTTTAAGGATTAAGGATATTTGTAATGTGTGCCCCTATTTACTATGTGCCGTTCGTTCCTCGTTTCCCTAAGATCGACTATATAACTGTTTGTAAGATTGTACTGTCATTAATCTGTGCTTATGACATGTATTTCATAATCTTAAGTATCATGCAATAAAGATTTTCCATTTCGTACCATTCAAACCGAGTCTACATGAGTTTCATCTCCATTACTGCTCTCGCATCTAAGTCCAGTGTCTAGAACCGTAAGGGAGAGTGATTCGAACCACTCACAGGTGTGTCTAGTGTTCCCAGACTGGCTGGAGACCAGAACAGGCAACAAGGCCTAGACCCGCACTGACATACAGGCTGCACAGAGCCGCGTGAGCCTCACAGGCTGCGAGACACGCAGGGTCAGAATCCCTTACAGAAAATGGCGACCGCGGCAGGACACTGGCAGCGAGAGGGTAGTGTGTTAGATTTTGGAATGACTGTACGAAATGTTATGCAGGAAAAGATAGCGGATTATGTGTTTGGAAAGGTTAATCTAACTAAGAAATGGATAAGTGAATTGTTAGCGGATAAAAGCCCGCTAGAGGCAGCTGAAAGGTGGACAGATAGTAAAGAACATAGAAAGACACTTGAGAAAGCAGTCTGGCTTATGTGTTACAAAAGGCAGGTTCAGATTTCAAACCAGACCATTACAGCGCTAGTAGCTCGAATCAGTCATTTAGAGGGAGAAATGGATGAGAAGGTTTCTGGAGGGGAGGTGCTCATTAAGAATTTAAATGAGTTGCACCAAGAAAGCCAGGAAGTCTCCAGTCACCTTAAAACAAGGATAGATTATCTCGAGTGCCAGGTCACGGAGGCGAAGTTGAATGAGTGCAGGTTAAAGGAAAGATGTAACCGCCAAGCTGCCCAGATAAGAACTCAAGAAGAGAGCCTAACGGGGGTTAGGGCGGCATATAAGTTGGCCCTTGAGGATAAGTTTCAGGGAGCCGATCATAGCGCCTGCCAAAGGGAGATAGAGCACCTCAAAAAGGCCGTGAACAATGCGAACGGCATGGTGTGCCTTATCAATCCGTCGGCACACCAGCCGCTAGTAAGTGAGAGATTTAAAAAATCCCCACCAAGTAAAGCAGAAGAAGTAGTAGCCACTGCGCCCTCCGCGCCACCCAGCTATTCAGAAACCTGGGTTAGGGAGGAAGCAATGGAAGAAACAAAAGAGCCCCTTGAAAAAGAAGTAGGAAAGGGACAGTTGTATCCAGTAACGGGTATTAAAAGGGGCCCAAGCAGAAATGGTGGGGAAGAACTTGGGGGATCTCCTCGGACAGCTGGTGTTGCCTCACAGTTCACATCAGCTGAGAGCTATGATAAATCACGTACGGAAGCTGACCGAGGCAGACGACCCTTCCGTACATTTCAGAGAAGTTGAGCAAGCCGCCGCCATTAACGGCTGCGATGATGGGGAAACAGCAAAAATGCTGCTGTTCTCATTAGACAGCTCGGTCCTTCAGTGTCTCTCAGGCGAGAGCAAGAGGGGAACCAAGAGTTATGAGGAATTAAAGAATGAGGTCCTGGAAGTGTTGGGGGCGAACGACGAAGGTCCGTTTGCTAGAGTGGGACAGACAGTGCAGATGGAGGGAGAACCCCCGAAGGTTTTTGCCGACAGGCTGTGGCCAGTATATGAACGCAGCTGTCTAGGTGCGCCCGAGCGCGAAGATGTGGAAGGTTTAGCTTTAACTCATTGGCTTAGGTGCATAATAGCCAACAGTTTACCAGCCGTCAGAGAGCAGGCAAAAGCATGGTTTGATCCCAATGACCCCAACATTACGGAAGAGTCGGTCTTGAATCGACTCACGTTAGGTTATCGCAATATAAGGGGTATGGCAACACGTCCCCTTAAGGGAAGAGTACATGAGGTACGACCCGCAGCCCCGTATCAAAGAGAGTGGCATCAGGAGGGTAATCGCGCCCCACAGGCAGGTAATGCTTGTTACGGGTGTGGGAAGACAGGGCACTGGCGCAAGCATTGCAGGAACCCTTGGAAGGATTCCAAGGATAAAAATCCCGCGGTCCGAGCCCAGGCGCCTGTCCCGGCTAAGGAAGCAAAGGCACCCACCCCTCCTGACGAACTCGAAATGGTGTTAGGAGCCATGCGCAAGCTGGTCTTGAATGCGCGTGGACAGGTGGCGGTCGCAACCGGCCCCGAAGGTGTCGCAGGACCGTCTAATAGTACCCCATGACTAGAACCGGCGCAGCCCGTCTACCTGTGTCCGCTTAGCTATGATGCGTGGAGGCGACCTGTGGTGGAGATGGAGGTAGAGAAACAGAAGGGTAGTTATTTGTTGGACACGGGAGCTTCTTGCACCATAATCCATACAGATAACCCTTTTGACTCGCCGCTATCTACCAAGGTCCCATTCACGTTAGCAGGGTTCACAGGAAAAGAACAGGCTGGCACGTTTTCCCTTCCGCTATCCATTCGTTTAGGAACACTTCGCCTTAAGTGGAAGTGTATACTGATGGCATGGCAGAAGGGGGGTGGAAGAGGTATTCTCGGGTCTGATCTCCTAGCGGGACACGGGATCCTCGTGGACCTCAGAAATCACTGTCTCTGGGGGGCTAAAGGTGAAAAAGGCGAGGTAATAGTGATTCCGGGGGAGGAAGAAACAGGGGTCCTGTGTACCGTACAGCCATCCGGAGGCTACGACCTCAGGCTTATGGTCGCAGATGTCCCAACGGACATGCAAACGTACGTGTCAGATAATATGCACGCGTTTGCAACCCACAAGCACGATTGTGGGAGAGTGGTCGGGTTTGAGGTCAGCGTAGATGGGGACCCCATGACCCGACCCCAAAAGCAGTATAACTTCCCCAAAGAAGCAGAACCCGATATGGAGACAGCAATGTCCTCCTTGGTGCAGCAGGGCGTGTTGAGGCCGATAGCCACACACGTGAACTCCCCATTATGGCCGGTTAGGAAGCCGGATAATTCGTGGAGAGCCACGGTGGACTACAGAGTCCTTAACAGTAACATTCCCGCCTGCGCGCCCACGGTAGCAGCAGTTGCTGACCTAATAGGGAGCATCCCAGCGTCCGCGACCACGTTCACGGTGCTGGATATCTCGAACGGTTTTTGGTCCATCCCGCTGCGGCGAGAGGACCAGTACAAGTTTGCCTTTACTTTCAAAGGACAACAGTACACGTGGAACTGTCTGCCACAGGGTTTCCACAATAGCCCCAGTATTTTTCATCAGTGTATGGCAGGAAGTTTAAAGGAGTTTAGTCAGCCCAATCAGATAGTACAGTATGTGGATGATTTGCTCCTATTTACGGACTCAAGGGAGGAGCACGGACCACTACTGGACGAGTTATTGGAGCTGTTAGCGAGAAAGGGTTTTAAAATAAACCCTAAGAAAGCACGTATCGGTCAGCGGGAAGTAAAATTCCTGGGACTGACCATACGCGCTGGAGAAAGAGCCATAGACAAAGCAAGGAGGGAGTCGGTGCAAGAATTACCGATTCCCAACAACGTAAGGGGTGTGAGGTCCTTCTTGGGACTGACCGGTTACTGCAGGGATTTTATCGAAGATTATGCGGCCACAGCGGCGCCGCTCCTCCGACTCCTCCATAAGGGGGTGGAGTGGTTTTGGGACGAGGGCTGCCAAGCAGCCTTCGAGAAGTTAAAAAGGGATCTGCAGACCGCGCCAGCCTTAGGGGCCATAGATGGGGGGAAGGAGTTTTTCCTGGAGGTAGCTGCCAGCGGAGACAGCTTAAGCGCCGTGCTGCTCCAAGAGCGTCACGGCAAGCTGAGGCCGGTTGTCTATTCATCCAGGGTGTTAACGGATGTGGAGAGAAGTTTCTCCAATTGCGAAAGGCACCTTTTAGCCACGCATTGGGCTGTGAAAAGATCAGCGATCTTCACAGGGCTCTCTCCCATCACTCTCCTCACACATCACACACCAACTAAGATGCTTCTGGATGGGAGGATTAAAGACGGGACCGTAAGCAGCGCACGCATTGCGCGTTGGACCCTTCTTCTCTCCCAGTTGGATCTTAGAGTAAAAGGTCTTTGCGAGCACAGGCTTGCGGCCAATTTGGTATACCCCGGTACAGCCCACCGGTGTTCGGTGGAAGGGGTATGGGACGTCAACATAGGTTTACGGGCCGGGATACATCCCACTGGGCGCGAGATTTATGTTGATGGGTCTAGCACAGTATCTGCTGGCGAGCGACTCACAGGGTGTGGAGTTTATGACCCTGCGGCAGACCTTGCCCTGGCGATCAAGCTCCCTAGCACCATGAGCGCGCAGCAAGCCGAGCTGTCTGCCGTGGTGTACGTTGTGACCCACCCAGACATTTTCCCAACCCCATACACGATTTGCTCGGACAGTATGTTCACCTGCAATTCGTGTACGGAATACCTGGCCATTTGGTCCCGCCGCGGATACACCTCCGCGGACGGGCGACCTTTAACGGTGAAGCCCTTGCTGGAAAAGATCTTAGCAGCAGCAGTAGGGGAGGAAGGAGAGATTTTCATCCATAAGGTGAAAGCTCACTCCTCCACAGAGCCCCGTGGGGAGGGCAACCGGCAGGCGGATGCGCTAGCCAGGGAAGGTGCCCGCAACGGCATTTTCTGGAACCCCTATGGGACCGGACCCATAGCAGCGGTCCGAGGCAGGGACGGGAATCCCGGGAACACCAGGGTAGCATTGCCCCTAGACCTTAAGACCGTCCAAACCCAGGATCCCGCCCTAAAAGCAGTCCTAAAAACCATTGCTGAGGGGAGGCAGGTAGAAGGTCCGTACAGTACGGCAACCCTCTCAGTTAAGGAAGGCATGCTGTTCCGCGAGGAGCAGTGGGTTGTGCCGCAGCAGCACAGGAGGGAATTCCTCCAGTTGGCTCACGAGGGACCAGGGGCAGGGCACCCCGGGCCCGAGGTTACCTGGCAACGGGTAGAGCAAGCGGGATGGTGGCCAGGGCTCAGGGAACAAGTCCGCGAGTTCTGCGCAAACTGTCTTGTGTGCGCTGCAAACAACCCAGACCCCCAGAAAAGGAAGGTGCCCATGGGACACGTAAGAAGGGTAGAGGGACCATGGCAGTCGATACAGATCGACTATATAGGACCCCTGCCCACCACCCAGGGAGGTTATAAGTACTGCCTCGTCCTGGTGGATGTGTTTTCCAAGTGGGTGGAAGCCTTCCCTTGTCGAACAGCTACGGCACTGGGTACAGCAAAAATCTTGGTCCGGGAAGTGTTCTCGCGGTGGGGACTCCCCCGTTTTGTGGAGTCAGACCAAGGGAGTCATTTCACCGGCCAGGTGATGCAGACCACCCTCATGCTTTTGGGCATTGAAGGGAAGTGGCACGTAGCACACAATCCCCAGTCATCCGGGATTGTTGAACGCATGAACCGGACCCTGAAGGAGAAATTGAGGAAAGAGACTAGGAACTCGCCCCAAAAATGGGCGGAAGTTCTGCCTTTAGTCCTCATGGGGGTCCGGGCCAGTCAGTCAAAAAGTACGGGGTACTCCCCGCACGAGGTAATGACCGGCAGGCTCATGCGAACCCCCACCCATGTGCTAGCCCCGGTGCTCACTGAGGGTCAGCTCCAGGAGATAAGCAGGGACAAGTTCGCCCAGACTCTCTTGGAGCGCCTGAAGCAAGTTTATGAGCAGGCGGCTGGGAACATGGGAAGGCAGCATCAGGGCAATCGCTTGTTGCTGGAACCCCGCAAAACGCGGGAGTGGGAAGTAGGAGACCAAGTCATGGTCAGAAACTACGCCAGAGTAGGGAGTCTGGAACCACTGTATATGGGACCCTACAACATTGTAGACAAGGCGAGTCCCATGGTTTACGCCGTAAAAGTACCTCGGCGCACTAAGTGGTTCCACATAAACCAATGCAAACTGTACCAGCCAGGTGCGCAAGGGAAAACTACAGGGGTAAATCCCGCCAATGGGAAAGCACAGCCCCAGGTAGGACCACAAGGCACACAGGCAGGCATAGCAGCTTGCATCAGGGGAAGGGACATCCCGGACGATCATGCAGCGTTTTTCTGGAATTGGGGGTTAGATGAGGAAGAATTCAGGGTACCCGGGTCAGATGAGGATAGTGCAGATGAGAATAGTGATGACGACGGGTGGTTTCTGAGGAACGGTCTGGAGGGAATGGGGGCTGTAGGTAGAGATCCACACAGGGTGGACACACGAGCTGCAGGTCCCGAAGACAGGAGGGAGGAGCTAGAGGAGGCAGGGCCAGCCGCTATGGGAGCACAGAGAGTACCGGTGTGGCTCCCAGAGATGTGGCCGCCCGCTTTGAACGTCCAGTCCTCGGGGGAGGCAGAGATCACGAGTGAAGGGCCGCCTGCTGGGCCGAGCAGGGCGGGGCCACGAACTGCAAGCCCCGAGGTTAGGGAGGCGGAGTCAGCGGAGGCGGAGCCAGCGACTGTGATGGAACCCCAGGTCATCCCGATGGAAGTCTCGGAACCCGGTCCGTCCGTCACGGAACCCCCGCCCATAGCAACTCCCCGTAGGTCAAGTAGAGAACCCCAGCCCAGGAGGATGTGGTCATGTCCCCAGACTGCCCCAAGGCGTAAATTTAAGGTTAAGATAACCCAGATACAGGCCGGCCACATCGCAGCAGCAACAGGCTGCGGCAGATCAGAGGGAAGGGTCAGTGCCCTCCCACCGTCGGGAAGAGCTCGCAGCAGCCTTCTCAGAATTTAAAGGGGCCGCCCTGAGAACGGGCGGCACTGTATAGTAATAAGTTTTAAGTCTTAAGTTTATAGTTCAAGGTTAAGTTTATAGTTTTTTTTAATAAGGTTAAGATTGTAGTGTTTTTAACAGAAAACGATAAAATGATGGGAGCTTTAAAGATAGGTTTAGTTAAGAGTTTATACAGCGAACGTGGAAGTTTACGTGAGGCGAGGTCAGGGGACCCGCTCACCCTTCACAAAAGCCAGAGACTCTTGCGAGGCTGGCTACCTCATTCTATCTGATCACAGGAACCAAGGAAGGATGGAACGAATTCTAGTATTGCTCGTGGCAATCGGATGTGGATTGGCCTATCGAGGCCGCACCAAGGATGTCGTGGTGTTTGGATGTTCCGGGGACACGGCCCCCATCGCGGTGGATGGGACCGGAAGACGGGAGGCAGAGGAGACCAGCACCTATTTCCACAAGGGAAGGTGGCCAGGATGGCTGGGAACGAACTCAACGGAGTATTCTAGCACATCGGGGTTTGCCTACAAAGAGACTTCTTTACTGTGCCCCAAAGTAAGGATCATCGCACCCAGGATCAGCGTCACCGTCGGCAAACGGATTTGTTTGACTTGTAGTGGGAAGGTCCCATTGAGCCGATGGTGGTGGCTGCGAAAGCTGAGCAACACTATGAGGAACTCTTCGGTCGAGTGGGAACGACTGGGTAATAATACCCATCGGACAATTACGGGGACAGACGGACAAGTGAAAGTCTGTTGGGACAAATGGTGGGAACCGGATGAGGGAATTTATGTGGGGGTCAAAGTACGTTTGCCCCAAAGGCATCTCCATATTTTTCATTAATCAATGGCAGGATAACGGACAGGGGATGAGGTGGGATGCGAGCACCAGGGGGTGCGGAGCCCCATTCTCCCCGATTCCAGTAAATGCCACTGAGCTCATTACGCGCCCACGCAAAGCCCCGCCCACGATTCCGGTGGTTCCAGCTGAGGAAGAAGGGTGCCCTAAAACTAGTAAGGGACCCGGGAATGGTTTGGTACTGGTCCCCACAGACCAGATACTATTTCAGGGGGTACATTACGCGGTGGCCTCGGTGATTTTAAATCTCACCGAGGTGCGGTTACCAGAGTGGTGCCCCAAAAAGACGGAACAGTTGTATCAGGTCCTGTTGACCAAGATGTTCAGACAATTTTACGAATTCGATTTCGCGGAAATTGATAAAACAAGTTTGTACACCGCACCACAGGAAGTTTTGGATCAAGCAGGGAGGCAAAGAAGGGGTTTGGTGAACGATGCGTTCACCGCTTTTAACACAGGTACATCTGTGGTCAACGCTCTAGACAGTGTGGAGCTGCAGACCCAGATTAATGGTTTAAAAACGCAATTAAAAGACATTCTAACAGATGAGAATAAAGTGGTAGGGTCAGGTTTACACGAGGACCAAGCCATGACTCTCCATTTAAAGGAAATTATAGCAGAGTTGGAGAAACATGCAAAGACGGTAAATGCCCTGATAAGGGAAGATCGGAATGCATCCGATCAAGCTGCGCAGAACGAGGTGTGCGTGCTTTACGGGGCGTGGTTACTGGGCGAGGGCCGCAGTAATTTGGAGGATTTAAAACAAGGTTTGGTTCCGTCCTGGATAAGTAACAAACACCTGCGGGCGCTCCACCCTTTTCAGAACGCATTAAGTCCGTGCCAGCTCAGGCTAGCTTCAGAAGCATACCCAGTCCCCGTGGACTGCGGACGTTCAAACCATACTATTATGGGAATAGTATTACGCATGCCGGTTTTGGGCGACACAGCAAAGCCCGCCCCGGTGTATCGGGTAGAGAACATTGGTGTCATTCAGGGGGGAGCCCACATTCGTTACGCAGCGGTTCCACCTTACGTCATCCGCTGGGAGCAAACGATGACAGGTACAGATCTCTCTGGTTGTCGTGGCAGGGGAGCACACATAATACTGTGCCCCCAGCACTTGAATGCCTTTTTAACACCACAGTGCGGGTTCAGAACGGCTGGCGCCAAGTCCATGAATTGCACCATGGAGGCAATGGCACAAGATCATGTGCCTCCGCAGGTAGCATACATCGGGGGTGGAACATATTGTGTTACCACTGCAGCGCAACACTACCAGCATGGAAACCGTAGCCGGTGTCCGGTGAGTGACAGCAGTTTCTGTTTTAAACCCAGGGCGGAAGTTCAAGTAGCACAACAGCGAATTATCCCAATCCCTGAACCATCCACTGTTCATCTCACAGTAAAAGAGAATTTCACCGACTTGCAGCGATTCGTCGCGCATTTTGGATACCTCATTCCCCCTCTCCCTGAACACCTCACCAAACTTTTAAAAGCCGTCGCGGTGTCACAGAAACATTTTTACACATTAGAGCAGAAAACTGTCGAAATAGGAACAGACATTTTGGATATAGTGATTCCACCGTGGTGGAATCTGTTCACTAATATTGAAGTGCCTTCATGGATCAGAATAGCCTCCCACATTTTGGTCGTATGCCAAGTGTTTATTGTAGTGTACCTATTGGTCGTACATTGTAAAAGAGACAAGCGCCTCACCAAGCATGAAAACACGGGAGAGTGGCGAGAACGTTACGTGCGCGTGCACGATGAAAGCACCGTGTGATCGGAAAATGGCGTCACTCCCGCTCGCCACGTGCGCCGCGGAAGTTTGTACTCAATCATGATTTTCAGAGATTGTAAATACGTTGGGAACTCGACATGTTTTAAGAGTTGGTGTTGATTATTTTGGTGATGGTGTTACAGTTAGAATTGATTGTTTGGTTTTGAGTTTTGTTTTTCCTTTCCCTGAATAAAAGATGAATATACAGGTGATACGAGAGGCATCGGCCTGGTTACGCCGGGAAGGAAAACAAGTGGTGTAAGTTTAAGGGCAAATAATGCCTACGGTGATATAAATGTAATTTTCTTGGGAAATAAGGACGACACAGAGACCCTAGTTAGGTTAAAGTTATGGGATTAATTTGCTGGATTCGGAGAGAAATCGAGATAATATTGCTCACCACTATGATTTTTGATACGATAAGCGGAGTTATTCGCATCAACAGGAGGGACTGTAGAATTCGCAATATATCGCGATTTTATTAATAAGGAGAAAACACAGAGTTTCGTTCAAACAGCTTTTATTTCAGCAGAATGCTGACAGGTTTAAAGTGGACACAAGCAGCCTGTAAAATGGCCGCCGCACCTCGTGACAGAACATTCTAGACTTTTCAACAGGCAGACAAGATGGCGTTCCAATAAACATTTGTGCAAGATCGATTAAGAGTCAGCACAGTGAAGATAATACACGAGACATTATGGGTTTGCAGTATACACATAAATACTGAAATCGGTCTCCCAGGTACAAAGGAAAGCTATTGTACCGAGTAATCAAGGGCCCATCCAAAAGACATTAATATGTAAAATCCCAACGACTCTACGATGAGAGAGCCGTTAGCAGGTAGTTATACAGGACACTTGGAAGCCCCAAAACCCCTCCAGGGAGAACACCGACCGATTTAACAATGGGAGAAATATTAACAGGTACTCAGACATTTACGAGTAGCCCCGAAACCCATTAAGAACGGAGATCACCCATACAAGACATTTGAGCGCCAGACCCTAAACAAAAGAATGGACATTATAGTTGGGCGGGAAACGGAAGATTTTTGCACTATAATTGCAGGCTCCAAACCGTCCATCTTTCTCTTATCATCGTGGCTGCTCCTGTGCTCTTATCCGATCGATTCGTAACCTCGTGGCTGCTCCTGTGTACTCGTAGTTGGGCTCGCTCCTGCTTGCCTGTTGCCTCTTTTGAAAAGGACTGTTGAACTTTCTGATCCGTTCGGATCTACCTCGTGTCGCGTAACGAAGACCTATATTGGTAACCGGTATCGGAACCAAAAGGCCCGAGATGAGATGAGATGAGATGAGATGAGATGAGAAGAGAGGAAGACCATATCCATCGCCACGGTCAGTAAATCCCGACCGCGCCTGTAGGTCGATTAGCCAAGTTTTCCTTGCCAGGAAGACTTCTTCGAACTTGTAACGAAACATATCGCATCGATGATATAACTGGACTGTGCCCAAAAGTAACTGGAATGTGAAAGCCACCAATACAGATCTTCATCACAGCAGACGTTCCAGCCTGCTAGCCGGAGCAGCAGAAGCAAGTAAACAAGTGGGACCAGGAGATCTCCTGACCGACACGTGGGTGTTGCGGTGGAAAACATCCGATCAGCTATTCGGAATTTCTCCGAGTTATCACGAGTGGTGAGCATGAGTCTCGAGATCCTACGAATCTAGTTTAGGATAGATATTGATAGGGGAGGGTTTAAGGATTAAGGATATTTGTAATGTGTGCCCCTATTTACTATGTAGTAAGAGTTTTTATAGTTATATAAAAAGAAAAAGGGTGGCTAAAGTAAATGTTGGTCCCTTAGAGGATGAGACCGGGAAATTAATGGTGGGAAATATGGAGATGGCAAAAACACTGAATGAATATTTTGTATCAGTCTTTACAGTAGAGGACACTAAGAATATCCCAACACTGGACAAACAGGGGGCTATAGGGGGAGAGGAGCTAAACACGATCAAAATCACTAAGGAAGTGGTACTCGGTAAAATAATGGGACTCAAGGCGGATAAATCACCTGGACCTGATGGCTTACATCCTAGAGTCTTGAAGGAAGTGGCGGTAGGGATTGTAGATGCATTGGTAATAATTTTTCAAAACTCCCTGGATTCCGCTAAGGTCCCGGCAGACTGGAAAACTGCTAATGTAACACCCTTATTTAAAAAGGGCAGTAGACAGAAGGCTGGTAACTATAGACCGGTTAGCCTAACATCTGTGGTAGGTAAAATTTTGGAGTCCATTATTAAGGAAACAGTAACAGGACATTTGGATAATCATAATTTAATAGGACAAAGTCAGCATGGTTTTACGAAGGGGAAGTCATGTTTGACAAATTTGCTGGAGTTCTTTGAGGAAGTAACATATAGAGTGGATAAAGGGGAACCAGTGGACGTAGTGTATTTAGACTTCCAAAAGGCATTTGACAAGGTGCCACACAAAAGATTATTGCTTAAGGTAAAAAATCACGGGATTGGGGGTAATATTCTGGCATGGATAGAGGATTGGCTATCTAACAGAAAGCAAAGAGTTGGGATAAATGGTTCATTCTCAGACTGGCAATCAGTAACTAGTGGTGTTCCACAGGGGTCAGTGCTGGGTCCCCAACTCTTCACAATCTATATTAACGATTTGGAGGAAGGGACCAAGTGTAACATATCAAAATTTGCAGATGATACAAAGATGGGAGGGAAAGTAGTGAGTGAGGAGGACATAAAAAACCTGCAAGGGGACATAGACAGGCTAAGTAAGTGGGCAGAGATTTGGCAGATGGAATACAACACTGGAAAGTGTGAGGTGATGCACTTTGGCAGGAAAAATCCTAGAGCAATTTATTATCTTAATGGCAAGAAACTGGAGAGTACTGAAGTGCAAAGGGATCTGGGGGTACTGGTGCACGAAACTCAAAAGGTTAGTATGCAGGTGCAGCAAGTGATTAAGAAGGCAAATGGAATGTTGGCTTTCATTGCTAGGGGGATAGAATATAAAAATAGGGAGGTATTGCTTCAGTTGTACAAGGTATTGGTGAGACCGCACCTGGAATACTGCATACAGTTTTGGTGTCCTTACTTAAGGAAAGACATCCTTGCTCTCGAGGCAGTGCAAAAAAGGTTCACTCGGTTAATCCCGGGGATGAGGGGGTGGTCATATGAGGAGAGGTTGGGTAGATTGGGACTCTACTCATTGGAGTTCAGAAGAATGAGAGGCGATCTTATTGAAACATATAAGATTGTGAAGGGGTTGGATCGGGTGGATGCGGGGAGGATGTTCCCGATGACGGGTGAGACGAGAACTAGGGGACATAGTCTTAGAATAAGGGGCTGCTCTTTCAAAACTGAGATGAGGAGGAACTACTTCACTCAGAGGGTGGTAGGTCCATGGAATATGCTGCCACAAAAAGCTGTAGAAGCTACAACATTAATTAAATTTAAAACAGAAATAGACAGTTTCCTAGAAGTAAAGGGCATTAAGGGTTACGGGGAGCGGGCAGGAATTTGGACATGAGTCTAGGTTCGGATCGGTCATGGCCCTGTGGGTAGTGGAGCGGGCCCAGGGACTGTGAAGCCTGATTCTGCTCCTATTTCGTGTGTGCAATTCTGTTAGATGCAGGAGATGGTTCTGTGATAGATAGTAGATTGGCGGTTAGGATCAGATCAGCCATGATCTTATTGAATGGCGGAGCAGGCTCGAAGGGCCGATTGGCCTACTCCTGCTCCTATTTCTTATGTTCTTATGTTCTTATGTGCCGTTCGTTCCTCGTTTCCCTAAGATCGACTATATAACTGTTTGTAAGATTGTACTGTCATTAATCTGTGCTTATGACATGTATTTCATAATCTTAAGTATCATGCAATAAAGATTTTCCATTTCGTACCATTCAAACCGAGTCTACATGAGTTTCATCTCCATTACTGCTCTCGCATCTAAGTCCAGTGTCTAGAACCGTAAGGGAGAGTGATTCGAACCACTCACAGGTGTGTCTAGTGTTCCCAGACTGGCTGGAGACCAGAACAGGCAACAAGGCCTAGACCCGCACTGACATACAGGCTGCACAGAGCCGCGTGAGCCTCACAGGTTGCGAGACACGCAGGGTCAGAATCCCTTACATCACCCAAACACATTGCACCACACTCACTGACACACACATCACCCAAACACATTGCACCACACTCACTGACACACACATCACCCAAACACATTACACCACACTCACTGACACACTTCACCCAAACACATTGCACCACACTCACTGACACACACATCAACCAAACACATTGCCCCACACTCACTGACACACACATCACCCAAACACATTTCTCCAAACTCACTGACACACACATCACCCAAACACATTGCACCACACTCACTGACACCCACATCAACCAAACACATTGCACCACACTCACTGACACACACATCACCCAAACACATTGCACCACACTCACTGACACACATCACCCAAACACATTGCACCACACTCACTGACACACATCAGCCAAACACATTGCACCACACTCACTGACACACTTCACCCAAACATATTGCCCCACACTCACGCACACACACATCACCCAAACACATTGCACCACACTCACTGACACACATCACCCAAACACATTGCACCACACTCACTGACACACACATCATCCAAACACATTGCACCACACTCACTGACACACACTTCACCCAAACACATTGCACCACACTCAGTGAAACACACATCACCCAAACACATTGCACCACACTCACTGACACACATCACACAAACACATTGCACCACACTCAGTGACACACACATCACCCAAACACATTGCACCACACTCACTGACACACTTCACCCAAAAACACTGCACCACACTCACTGACGCACACATCATCCAAACACATTGCACCACACTCACTGACACACATCACCCAAACACATTGCACCACACTCACTGACACACATCACCCAAACACATTGCACCACACTCACTGACACACACATCATCCAAACACATTGCACCACACTCACTGACACACACTTCACCCAAACACATTGCACCACACTCACTGACACACACATCACCCAAACACATTGCACCACACTCACTGACACACATCATCCAAACACATTGCACCATACTCACTGACACACATCATCCAAACACATTGCACCACACTCACTGACACACACATCATCCAAACACATTGCACCACACTCACTGACACACACTTCACCCAAACACATTGCACCACACTCACTGACACACACATCACCCAAACACATTGCACCACACTCACTGACACACTTCACCCAAACACATTGCCCCACACTCACTGACACACATCACCCAAACACATTGCACCACACTCACTGACACACATCACCCAAACACATTGCACCACATTACTGACACACATCACCCAAACACATTGCCCCACACTCACTGACACACATCACCCAAACACATTGCACCACACTCACTGACACGCACTTCACCCAAACACATTGCACCACACTCACTGACATACATCACCCAAACACATTGCACCACACTCAGTGACACACACATCATCCAAACACATTGCACCACACTCACTGACACACACATCACCCAAACACATTGCACCACACTCACTGAAACACTTCACCCAAACACATTACACCACACTCACTGACACACTTCACCCAAACACATTGCACCACACTCACTGACACACATCACCCAAACACATTGCACCACACTCACTGACACACACATCACCCAAACACATTGCACCACACTCACTGACACACACATCACCCAAACACATTTCTCCAAACTCACTGACACACACATCACCCAAACACATTGCACCACACTCACTGACACACACATCACCCAAACACATTGCACCACACTCACTGACACACACATCAACCAAACACTTTGCCCCACACTCACTGACACACACATCACCCAAACACATTTCTCCAAACTCACTGACACACACATCACCCAAACACATTGCACCACACTCATTGACACACACTTCACCCAAACACATTGCACCACACTCACTGACACACACATCACCCAAACACATTGCACCACACTCACTGACACACTTTACCCAAACACATTGCCCCACACTCACTGACACACATCACCCAAACACATTGCACCACACACACTGACACACATCACCCAAACACATTGCACCACATTACTGACACACATCACCCAAACACATTGCCCCACACTCACTGACACACACCACCCAAACACATTGCACCACACTCACTGACACGCACTTCACCCAAACACATTGCACCACACTCACTGTCATACATCACCCAAACACATTGCACCACACTCAGTGACACACACATCATCCAAACACATTGCACCACACTCACTGACAAACACATCACCCAAACACATTGCACCACACTCACTGAAACACTTCACCCAAACACATTACACCACACTCACTGACACACTTCACCCAAACACATTGCACCACACTCACTGACACACATCACACAAACACATTGCACCACACTCACTGACACACACATCACCCAAACACATTGCACCACACTCACTGACACACTTCACCCAAACACACTGCACCACACTCACTGACGCACACATCATCCAAACACATTGCACCACACTCACTGACATACATCACCCAAACACAATGCACCACACTCACTGACACACATCACCCAAACACATTGCACCACACTCACTGACACACACATCATCCAAACACATTGCACCACACTCACTGACACACATCATCCAAACACATTGCACCACACTCACTGACACACACATCATCCAAACACATTGCACCACACTCACTGACACACTTCACCCAAACACATTGCCCCACACTCACTGACACACATCACCCAAACACATTGCACCACTCACTGACACACACATCATCCAAACACACTGCACCACAATCACTGACACACACATCACCCAAACACATTGCACCACACTCACTCACTCACTTCACCCAAACACATTGCACCACACTCACTGACATACACATCACCCAAACACATTGCACCACACTCACTGACACACACATCACCCAAACACATTACACCACACTCACTGACACACTTCACCCAAACACATTGCACCACACTCACTGACACACGCTTCACCCAAACACATTGCACCACACTCACTGACACACACATCACCCAAACACATTGCACCACACTCACTGACACGCACTTCACCCAAACACATTGCACCACACTCACTGACATACATCACCCAAACACATTGCACCACACTCAGTGACACACACATCATCCAAACACATTGCACCACACTCACTGACACACACATCACCCAAACACATTGCACCACACTCACTGACACACTTCACCCAAACACATTGCACCACACTCACTGACACACTTCACCCAAACACATTGCACCACACTCACTGACACACATCACCCAAACACATTGCACCACACTCACTGACACACACATCACCCAAACACATTGCACCACACTCACTGACACACACATCACCCAAACACATTGCTCCACACTCACTGACACACACATCACCCAAACACATTGCACCACACTCACTGACACACACATCACCCAAACACATTGCACCACACTCACTGACACACACATCAACCAAACACATTGCCCCACACTCACTGACACACACATCACCCAAACACATTTCTCCAAACTCACTGACACACACATCACCCAAACACATTGCACCACACTCACTGACACACACATCAACCAAACACATTGCACCACACTCACTGACACACACATCACCCAAACACATTGCACCACACTCACTGACACACATCACCCAAACACATTGCACCACACTCACTGACACACATCAGCCAAACACATTGCACCACACTCACTGACACACTTCACCCAAACATATAGCCCTTCACTCACGCACACACACATCACCCAAACACATTGCACCACACTCACTGACACACACATCACCCAAACACATTGCACCACACTCACTGACAAACACATCACCCAAACACATTACACCACACTCACTGACACACACATCACCCAAACACATTGCACCACACTCACTGACACACACATCACCCAAACACATTGCACCACACTCACTGACACGCACGTCACCCAAACATATTGTACCACATTAAATGACACACATCACCCAAACACATTGCACCACACTCACTGACACACAGTTCACCCAAACACATTTCACCACACTCACTGACACACACATCACCCACACATATTGCACCACATTCACTGACACACACATCACCCAAACACATTGCATCATCCAAACACATTACACCACATTTAATGACACACATCACCCAAACACATTGCACCACACTCACTGACATACACTTCACCCAAACACATTGCACCACACTCACTGACACACATCACCCAAACACATTGCACCACATTCACTGACACTCTTCACCCAAACACATTGCACCATACTCACTGACACACTTCACCCAAACACATTGCACCACACTCACTGACACACTTCACCCAAACACATTGCACCACACTCACTGACACACACATCATCCAAGCACATTGCACCACACTCACTGACACACTTCATCCAAACACATTGCACCACACTCACTGACACACATCACCCAAACACATTGCACCACACTCACTGACACACACATCAACCAAACACATTGCCCCACACTCACTGACACACATCACCCAAACACATTGCACCACTCACTGACACACACATCATCCAAACACACTGCACCACAATCACTGACACACACATCACCCAAACACATTGCACCACACTCACTCACTCACTTCACCCAAACACATTGCACCACACTCACTGACATACACATCACCCAAACACATTGCACCACACTCACTGACACACACATCACCCAAACACATTGCACCACACTCACTGACATACATCACCCAAACACATTGCACCACACTCACTGACACACATCACCCAAACACATTGCACCACACTCACTGACACACACATCATCCAAACACATTGCACCACACTCACTGACACACATCATCCAAACACATTGCACCACACTCACTGACACACACATCATCCAAACACATTGCACCACACTCACTGACACACTTCACCCAAACACATTGCCCCACACTCACTGACACACATCACCCAAACACATTGCACCACTCACTGACACACACATCATCCAAACACACTGCACCACACTCACTGACACACACATCACCCAAACACATTGCACCACACTCACTCACACACTTCACCCAAACACATTGCACCACACTCACTGACATACACATCACCCAAACACATTGCACCACACTCACTGACACACACATCACCCAAACACATTACACCACACTCACTGACACACTTCACCCAAACACATTGCACCACACTCACTGACACACGCTTCACCCAAACACATTGCACCACACTCACTGACACACACATCACCCAAACACATTGCACCACACTCACTGACACACTTCACCCAAACACATTGCCCACACTCACTGACACACATCACCCAAACACATTGCACCACACTCACTGACACACATCACCCAAACACATTGCACCACACTACTGACACACATCACCCAAACACATTGCCCCACACTCACTGACACACATCACCCAAACACATTGCACCACACTCACTGACACGCACTTCACCCAAACACATTGCACCACACTCACTGACATACATCACCCAAACACATTGCACCACACTCACTGACACACACATCATCCAAACACATTGCACCACACTCACTGACACACACATCACCCAAACACATTGCACCACACTCACTGAAACACTTCACCCAAACACATTACACCACACTCACTGACACACTTCACCCAAACACATTGCACCACACTCACTGACACACATCACCCAAACACATTGCACCACACTCACTGACACACACATCACCCAAACACATTGCACCACACTCACTGACACACACATCACCCAAACACATTGCACCACACTCACTGACACACACATCACCCAAACACATTGCACCACACTCACTGACACACACATCACCCAAACACATTGCACCACACTCACTGACACACACATCAACCAAACACATTGCCCCACACTCACTGACACACACATCACCCAAACACATTGCTCCACACTCACTGACACACACATCACCCAAACACATTGCACCACACTCACTGACACACACATCAACCAAACACATTGCACCACACTCACTGACACACACATCACCCAAACACATTGCACCACACTCACTGACACACATCACCCAAACACATTGCACCACACTCACTGACACACATCAGCCAAACACATTGCACCACACTCACTGACACACTTCACCCAAACACATTGCCCTCACTCACTGACACACACATCACCCAAACACATTGCACCACACTCACTGACACACACATCACCCAAACACATTGCACCACACTCACTGACAAACACATCACCCAAACACATTGCACCACACTCACTGACACACACATCACCCAAACACATTGCACCACACTCACTGACACACACATCACCCAAACACATTGCACCACACTCACTGACACGCACTTCACCCAAACACATTGCACCACATTCAATGACACACATCACCCAAACACATTGCACCACACTCACTGACACACAGTTCACCCAAACACATTTCACCACACTCACTGACACACACATCACCCACACATATTGCACCACATTCACTGACACACACATCACCCAAACACATTGCATCATCCAAACACATTACACCACATTTAATGACACACATCACCCAAACACATTGCACCACACTCACTGACATACACTTCACCCAAACACATTGCACCACACTCACTGACACACATCACCCAAACACATTGCACCACATTCACTGACACTCTTCACCCAAACACATTGCACCATACTCACTGACACACTTCACCCAAACACATTGCACCACACTCACTGACACACTTCACCCAAACACATTGCACCACACTCACTGACACACACATCATCCAAGCACATTGCACCACACTCACTGACACACTTCATCCAAACACATTGCACCACACTCACTGACACACATCACCCAAACACATTGCACCACACTCACTGACACACACATCAACCAAACACATTGCCCCACACTCACTGACACACATCACCCAAACACATTGCACCACTCACTGACACACACATCATCCAAACACACTGCACCACAATCACTGACACACACATCACCCAAACACATTGCACCACACTCACTCACTCACTTCACCCAAACACATTGCACCACACTCACTGACATACACATCACCCAAACACATTGCACCACACTCACTGACACACACATCACCCAAACACATTGCACCACACTCACTGACATACATCACCCAAACACATTGCACCACACTCACTGACACACATCACCCAAACACATTGCACCACACTCACTGACACACACATCATCCAAACACATTGCACCACACTCACTGACACACATCATCCAAACACATTGCACCACACTCACTGACACACACATCATCCAAACACATTGCACCACACTCACTGACACACTTCACCCAAACACATTGCCCCACACTCACTGACACACATCACCCAAACACATTGCACCACTCACTGACACACACATCATCCAAACACACTGCACCACAATCACTGACACACACATCACCCAAACACATTGCACCACACTCACTGCACTCACTTCACCCAAACACATTGCACCACACTCACTGACATACACATCACCCAAACACATTGCACCACACTCACTGACACACACATCACCCAAGCACATTGCACCACACTCACTGACACACTTCACCCAAACACATTGCACCACACTCACTGACACACGCTTCACCCAAACACATTGCACCACACTCACTGACACACACATCACCCAAACACATTGCACCACACTCACTGACACACTTCACCCAAACACATTGCCCACACTCACTGACACACATCACCCAAACACATTGCACCACACTCACTGACACACATCACCCAAACACATTGCACCACACTCACTGACACACATCACCCAAACACATTGCACCACACTCACTGACACACATCACCCAAACACATTGCACCACACTCACTGACACGCACTTCACCCAAACACATTGCACCACACTCACTGACACACATCACCCAAACACATTGCACCACACTCAGTGACACACACATCATCCAAACACATTGCACCACACTCACTGACACACACATCACCCAAACACATTGCACCACACTCACTGACACACTTCACCCAAACACATTACACCACACTCACTGACACACTTCACCCAAACACATTGCACCACACTCACTGACACACATCACCCAAACACATTGCACCACACTCACTGACACACACATCACCCAAACACATTGCACCACACTCACTGACACACACATCACCCAAACACATTGCACCACACTCACTGACACACACATCACCCAAACACATTGCACCACACTCACTGACACACACATCACCCAAACACATTGCACCACACTCACTGACACACATCAACCAAACACATTGCACCACACTCACTGACACACACATCACCCAAACACATTGCACCACACTCACTGACACACACATCACCCAAACACATTGCACCACACTCACTGACACACACATCAACCAAACACATTGCACCACACTCACTGACACACACATCACCCAAACACATTGCACCACACTCACTGACACACATCACCCAAACACATTGCACCACACTCACTGACACACATCAGCCAAACACATTGCACCACACTCACTGACACACTTCACCCAAACACATTGCACCACACTCACTGCACACACACATCACCCAAACACATTGCACCACACTCACTGACACACATCACCCAAACACATTGCACCACACTCACTGACAAACACATCACCCAAACACATTGCACCACACTCACTGACACACACATCACCCAAACACATTGCACCACACTCACTGACACACACATCACCCAAACACATTGCACCACACTCACTGACACGCACTTCACCCAAACACATTGCACCACACTCACTGACACACATCACCCAAACACATTGCACCACACTCACTGACACACAGTTCACCCAAACACATTGCACCACACTCACTGACACACACATCACCCAAACACATTGCACCACACTCACTGACACACACATCACCCAAACACATTGCACCACACTCACTGACACACATCACCCAAACACATTGCACCACACTCACTGACAACACTTCACCCAAACACATTGCACCACACTCACTGACACACATCACCCAAACACATTGCACCACACTCACTGACACACTTCACCCAAACACATTGCACCACACTCACTGACACACTTCACCCAAACACATTGCACCACACTCACTGACACACTTCACCCAAACACATTGCACCACACTCACTGACACACACATCATCCAAACACATTGCACCACACTCACTGACACACTTCACCCAAACACATTGCACCACACTCACTGACACACATCACCCAAACACATTGCACCACACTCACTGACACACACATCACCCAAACACATTGCACCACACTCACTGACACACATCACCCAAACACATTGCACCACACTCACTGACACACACATCACCCAAACACATTGCACCACACTCACTGACACACACATCACCCAAACACATTGCACCACACTCACTGACACACTTCACCCAAACACATTGCACCACACTCACTGACATACACATCACCCAAACACATTGCACCACACTCACTGACACACACATCACCCAAACACATTGCACCACACTCACTGACACACTTCACCCAAACACATTGCACCACACTCACTGACACACGCTTCACCCAAACACATTGCACCACACTCACTGACACACACATCACCCAAACACATTGCACCACACTCACTGACACACTTCACCCAAACACATTGCACCACACTCACTGACACACATCACCCAAACACATTGCACCACACTCACTGACACACATCACCCAAACACATTGCACCACACTCACTGACACACATCACCCAAACACATTGCCCCACACTCACTGACACACATCACCCAAACACATTGCACCACACTCACTGACACCACTTCACCCAAACACATTGCACCACACTCACTGACACACATCACCCAAACACATTGCACCACACTCACTGACACACACATCATCCAAACACATTGCACCACACTCACTGACACACACATCACCCAAACACATTGCACCACACTCACTGACACACTTCACCCAAACACATTACACCACACTCACTGACACACTTCACCCAAACACATTGCACCACACTCACTGACACACATCACCCAAACACATTGCACCACACTCACTGACACACACATCACCCAAACACATTGCACCACACTCACTGACACACACATCACCCAAACACATTTCTCCAAACTCACTGACACACACATCACCCAAACACATTGCACCACACTCACTGACACACACATCACCCAAACACATTGCACCACACTCACTGACACACACATCAACCAAACACATTGCCCCACACTCACTGACACACACATCACCCAAACACATTGCTCCAAACTCACTGACACACACATCACCCAAACACATTGCACCACACTCACTGACACACATCACCCAAACACATTGCACCACACTCACTGACACACACATCACCCAAACACATTGCACCACACTCACTGACACACATCACCCAAACACATTGCACCACACTCACTGACACACATCACCCAAACACATTGCACCACACTCACTGACACACTTCACCCAAACACATTGCACCACACTCACTGACACACACATCACCCAAACACATTGCACCACACTCACTGACACACACATCACCCAAACACATTGCACCACACTCACTGACAACACATCACCCAAACACATTGCACCACACTCACTGACACACACATCACCCAAACACATTGCACCACACTCACTGACACACACATCACCCAAACACATTGCACCACACTCACTGACACACACTTCACCCAAACACATTGCACCACACTCACTGACACACATCACCCAAACACATTGCACCACACTCACTGACACACATTCACCCAAACACATTGCACCACACTCACTGACACACACATCACCCACACATATTGCACCACATTCACTGACACACACATCACCCAAACACATTGCATCATCCAAACACATTACACCACATTTAATGACACACATCACCCAAACACATTGCACCACACTCACTGACATACACTTCACCCAAACACATTGCACCACACTCACTGACACACATCACCCAAACACATTGCACCACATTCACTGACACTCTTCACCCAAACACATTGCACCATACTCACTGACACACTTCACCCAAACACATTGCACCACACTCACTGACACACTTCACCCAAACACATTGCACCACACTCACTGACACACACATCATCCAAGCACATTGCACCACACTCACTGACACACTTCATCCAAACACATTGCACCACACTCACTGACACACATCACCCAAACACATTGCACCACACTCACTGACACACACTTCACCCAAACACATTGCACCGAACTCACTGACACACATCACCCAAACACATTGCAACACACTCACTGACACTCTTCACCCAAACACATTGCACCACACTCAGTGACACACTTCACCCAAACAGATTGCACCACACTCACTGACACACACATCACCTAAACACATTGCACCACACTCACTGACACACACATCACCCAAACACATTGCACCACACTCACTGACACACATCACCCAAACACATTACACCACACTCACTGACACACATCACCCAAACACATTGCACCACACTCACTGACAAACTTCACCCAAACACATTGCCCCACACTCACTGACTCACTTCACCCAAACACATTGCACCACACTCACTGACACACATCATCCAAACACATTGCACCACACTCACTGACACACATCACCCAAACACATTGCACCACACTCACTGACACACACATCATCCAAACATATTGCACCACATTCACTGACACACACTTCACCCAAACACATTGCACCACACTCAGTGAAAACACATCACCCAAACACATTGCACCACACTCACTGACACTCTTCACCCAAACACATTGCACCACACTCACTGACACACTTCACCCAACACATTGCACCACACTCACTGACACACACATCACCCAAACACATTGCACCACACTCACTGACACACTTCACCCAAACACACTGCACCACACTCACTGACACACATCACGCAAACACGTTGCACCACACTCACTGACACACATCAACCAAACACATTGCACCACACTCAGTGACACACACATCATCCAAACACATTGCACCACACTCACTGACACACACATCATCCAAACACATTGCACCACACTCACTGACACACACTTCACCCAAACACATTACACCACACTCACTGACACACTTCACCCAAACACATTGCACCACACTCACTGACACACATCACCCAAACACATTGCACCACACTCACTGACACGCACTTCACCCAAACACATTGCACCACACTCACTGACACACATCACCCAAACACATTGCACCACACTCAGTGACACACATCACCCAAACACATTGCACCACACTCACTGACACACTTCACCGAAACACATTGCACCGCACTCACTGACACACTTCACCCAAACACATTGCACCACACTCACTGACACACATCACCCAAACACATTGCACCACACTCACTGACACACTTCACCCAAACACATTGCACCACACTCACTGACACACATCACCCAAACACATTGCACCACACTCACTGACACACTTCACCCAAACACATTGCACCACACTCACTGACACACACATCACCCAAACACATTGCACCACACTCACTGACACACACATCACCCAAACACATTGCACCACACTCACTGACACACACATCACCCAAACACATTGCACCACACTCACTGACACACATCACCCAAACACATTGCACCACACTCACTGACACACACATCACCCAAACACATTGCACCACACTCACTGACAACACATCACCCAAACACATTGCACCACACTCACTGACACACACATCACCCAAACACATTGCACCACACTCACTGACACCACATCACCCAAACACATTGCACCACATTCAATGACACACATCACCCAAACACATTGCACCACACTCACTGACACACATTCACCCAAACACATTGCACCACACTCACTGACACACACATCACCCAAACACATTGCACCACACTCACTGACACACACATCACCCAAACACATTGCACCACACTCACTGACACACACATCACCCAAACACATTGCACCACACTCACTGACACACACATCACCCAAACACATTGCACCACACTCACTGACACACACATCACCCAAACACATTGCACCACACTCACTGACACACATCACCCAAACACATTGCACCACACTCACTGACACACTTCACCCAAACACATTGCACCACACTCACTGACACACTTCACCCAAACACATTGCACCACACTCACTGACACACTTCACCCAAACACATTGCACCACACTCACTGACACACACATCATCCAAACACATTGCACCACACTCACTGACACACATCACCCAAACACATTGCACCACACTCACTGACACACATCACCCAAACACATTGCACCACACTCACTGACACACACTTCACCCAAACACATTGCACCACACTCACTGACACACACATCACCCAAACACATTGCACCACACTCACTGACACACTTCACCCGAAACACATTGCACCACACTCACTGACACACTTCACCCAAACACATTGCACCACACTCACTGACACACTTCACCGAAACACATTGCACCACACTCACTGACACACTTCACCCAAACACATTGCACCACACTCACTGACACACTTCACCCAAACACATTGCACCACACTCAGTGACACACTTCACCCAAACACATTGCACCACACTCACTGACACACACATCACCCAAACACATTGCACCACACTCACTGACACACACATCACCCAAACACATTGCACCACATTCACTGACACACACATCACCCAAACACATTGCACCACACTCACTGACACACACATCACCCAAACACATTGCACCACACTCACTGACACACACATCACCCAAACACATTGCACCACACTCACTGACAAACACATCACCCAAACACATTGCACCACACTCACTGACACACACATCACCCAAACACATTGCACCACACTCACTGACACGCACATCACCCAAACACATTGCACCACATTCAATGAGACACATCACCCAAACACATTGCACCACACTCACTGACACACAGTTCACCCAAACACATTGCACCACACTCACTGACACACACATCACCCAAACACATTGCACCACACTCACTGACACACACATCACCCAAACACATTGCACCACACTCACTGACACACACATCACCCAAACACATTGCACCACACTCACTGACACACACATCACCCAAACACATTGCACCACACTCACTGACACACACATCACCCAAACACATTGCACCACACTCACTGACACACACATCACCCAAACACATTGCACCACACTCACTGACACACATCACCCAAACACATTGCACCACACTCACTGACACACTTCACCCAAACACATTGCACCACACTCACTGACACACTTCACCCAAACACATTGCACCACACTCACTGACACACACATCATCCAAACACATTGCACCACACTCACTGACACACATCACGCAAACACATTGCACCACACTCACTGACACACATCACCCAAACACATTGCACCACACTCAGTGACACACACATCATCCAAACACATTGCACCACACTCACTGACACACACATCATCCAAACACATTGCACCACACTCACTGACACACACATCACCCAAACACATTGCACCACACTCACTGACACACTTCACCCAAACACATTACACCACACTCACTGACACACTTCACCCAAACACATTGCACCACACTCACTGACACACATCACCCAAACACATTGCACCACACTCACTGACACACATCACCCAAACACATTGCACCACACTCACTGACACACACATCGCCCAAATACATTGCACCACACTCACTGACACACACATCATCCAAACACATTGCACCACACTCACTGACACACTTCACCCAAACACATTGCACCACATGCACTAACACACTTCACCCAAACACATTGCACCACACTCACTGACACACTTCACCCAAACACATTGCACCACACTCACTGACACACATCACCCAAACACATTGCACCACACTCACTGACACACACATCAACCAAACACATTGCACCACACTCACTGACACACTTCACCCAAACACATTGCACCACATTCACTGACACACACATCACCCAAACACATTGCACCACACTCACTGACACACATCACCCAAACACATTGCACCACACTCACTGACACACTTCACCCAAACACATTGCACCACACTCACTGACACACAGATCACCCAAACACATTGCACCACACTCACTGACACACACATCACCCAAACACATTGTACCACACTCACTGACACACTTCACCGAAACACATTGCACCACACTCACTGACACACATCACCCAAACACATTGCACCACACTCACTGACACACTTCTCTTTCTCTTTCTCTTGCAGGCAAAGTTGGCTCACAACCGCCCTGAGCAGCAGCAGACGGGCAGAGGGGAAGCACGACTTCAGAACTTGACTGAGCTGGAGGACACAGTGCTGGAGATCATTCGAGATCACTGAGGCTGTGGCGAGCGGCGAGATTGAAAGCATTGATGATGACGGTATGCTCATACCTAATCCTTCTTCTCACATCCCATTTCCCCCTCATCGCAGAATCTCTTCTCACTAACAAGCTGCTGATGGTGTTACTGTGCACATCTTGGTTTCCCCTCATCACAACCCCACCCTTGTGCTTTTTTCCTTTCAGTTACGCAAGAACTGCCACCAGCACAGCCTGTCCCCGAAGTTATGGAGGAGAGTGAGAAGAAGATGCACCATCACGGGATCTGACACTCCCAGGTAGCAGCTCAGAAAATGGCACTGTGCGGACTTTAGAGGTCAGTATAGAGGCAGGATCTGCATGTGGTGAGTCACCGGGCACGAGTGGGTTGCAGCCAGGCCAGGGGGAAAGGGTAGCTCGGGTGCCAGCTCGCCGGAGGGTGAGTTCGTGCACGAGTTCTGCTGCAGAGGACTCAGATGATGACCTCGATGGGGCAACCTTCAGAAGAAGGGCGATGGGCATGCACACAGAAATGCTTGGTGCAATGGCAGGCCTGCCAGAGAGCTTGTTGTCAGTGTAAAAGATCATGTGGACACAACCATGATGCTGCGTGTGATGGGCGATGTCGCAGCTTCCATTGCAGCACAGGCGGAAGTGACCCAACGTCTCAGTGCTGCAATGGAAGCTCAGACTGCTGCCATCATGGTTGGGTTTACGAGTGTGGAAAGGGGCTTGCAGGGTCTCACAGCAGTCCAGCAATCTCTGCTCCAACAGACGGCTAGGAATGCTGAGGTGCCGCCCCGGGGGAGTGGCAGTAGGTCAGTGGAGCAAGGACCTGCTGTCCTCTCTCAGGAAGACTACATTCCTACTCCCAGCCCTGCCACTCTATCAGTGCCCCTGCTGCTGCCTGTCAGCCAGCCAGCCCAGACTGCTGCCGCCCATACCGAAGTGGTGCAGTCTACAGCCAGGTCTTCTCGGCCCAGAGCTGCTCGAGATCGTCCTGCAAGGCCATCTGCAGTCTCCCCCACAGAAAGTCAGCAGCCTTCCACCGGCCATGGGGGAGCACTGCATAAGAGCACGAGAGTAGGAAAAGCAACACGAAAGACAGACACTAAGGGAATGCACAAGGGTGATTAGTTGACTTTGTTATGTAGTATTGGATTGGTTCATTTATAAATAATGTTTGGAATGTTTGTTTTGTGGTGGCTCTAATTTCAGCTTTGTGCCCAGGAGGACGCTGTGATGTTCTGGGACAGAGGGATGGTAAGGTGGGGAAGTGTTGGCAAACGGGGATCTGGGGTTTCATTCAGGAGAACCGGAGTTTGATGAGGCGCTCACGGACAGCCCGTCCAGAACGGGGATTTACTGCTGAATCCTCCTCCTCTTTCTCTTCCTGTGGTCCCGGACCCCGTGGTGGCAAGGGCTGGGGCCTCACAATGGCCAGGTTGTGGAGGATGCAGCAGACCACCATGCAATGGGACGCCCATTCGCCATGTACCGTGGCTTTGGTACCTCGATGGTCTTTTCAATGAGGTTCCTGGTGGCAGCATGGCTCTCATTATGTGAGTGCTGAGGTTGTGGAGGGCAGTCATCAGCCAGGTGTTCAGCGGATGATGGCCCTTTTCTCCGAGCAGCCACCCTCAGGTTGACGAGTTGGTTGAAAGATTGCTGGCGCACCGACCTGGCGCAAGATGAAGGCATCATGACTGCTGCCAGGATACCAGGCATTCACCATCATGATGTGCTGGGCATGGTCGCACACCAACTGCACATTGAGTGAGTGGCAGCCTTTGCGGTTGTGGTACCTCTCAGGATTGATATGCGGCGCCCACTAGCCGCGTGTGTGCAGTCGATGGTACCCTGCACCATGGGGAAGCCCGATATCCTGGCAAATCCACATGCACACTCTTACTGCTTCCCTCTGTTTAGAGAGAAAAGAGAAAGAAAGACAGACTTGCATTTCTATAGCGTCTTTCACGACCACCGGACGTCCCAAACCACTTTACAGCCAATAAAGTACTTTTGAAGTGTAGTCACTGTTGTAATGTAGGAAACATGGCAGCCAATTTGCGCACAGCAAGCTCCCACAAACTGCAATGTGATAATGACCTGATAATCTGTTTTGTTATGTTGATTGAGGGATAAATATTGACCCCAGGACACCAGGGAGAACTCCCCTGCTTTTCTTCAAAATACTGCCGTGGGATCTTTTAGGTCCACCGGAGAGAGCAGACGGGGCTTCGGTTTAACGTCTCATCCGAAAGACGGCACCTCCGACAGTACAGCACCTCCTCAGCACTGCCCCTCCGACAGTGCAGCACTCCCTCAACACTGCCCTTCCGACAGTGCGGCGCTCCCTCAGCACTGCACTGGAATGTCAGCCCAGATTTTTGTGCCCAAGTCCCTGGAGTAGGACTTGAACCCACGACCTTCTGACTCCGAGGCGAGTGTGCTACCCACTGAGCCACAGCTGACACTTCTCCTGGTGCACAGAGCCTCTGTGACCTCCTGGATGCTGTGATGGACGGTGAACTGGGAGATGTTAGCAATGTCTCCTGCTCTGGACTGGAAGGATCTGGTGGCGAGAACATTGAGGGCCACGGTGACCTTGAGGGCCACTGGGAGAGCCGTGGTCGCTCTGCTCTGAGGCTGCAGGTCTGGTTCCAGGAGGTGGCAGAGTTCTGTAACCACCTCCTTGGTGAAGCAGCGCCTCCTAATACAGTGCAGGTAGGAGAAGTGCTCTGGGAAGACCCGAGGTGGGTAAGACCGCCCGCTGAGAGCCCTCCTGCCCCTTCTCCTCCTCCTCCCTCTGTGAGCATCTTGTCCTCTTCTTCGCTGCCTCCACTGCATCTCGCTGTCACTACTCGAGCGAGAGGGGGACTAAAAGTAAACCCCCCCATGACTGGGAGCAAGTGGTGTGAGCAGAAGCCTTTAAATGAGAAGCGAGGCATTCTCCACTTGCAGCAACACTCCCGGTCACCTCACCAACATCAAATAACTGGGAAAGCTGCAAACAGTTGCACAAACCTACACAGAGCCGGTATAAATCAAAGTACACATCAGCTGCAAGTTGTTGCTGATTTCTTTAACTAGCATTGCTGGGGGCTCCTTCCTGCTGCTGAACGCACGGTCAGCTGGTTGTGATCAGGAGAGGGCGTTAAATGGAGCGGCGACGTCCAAAATAGCAGATCGTGCGTCAAATCAGCGTTACACTCACTGACGTCACGATCTGCTTCATTATCATTTCTCTAGTGAGCGCAGGCGACGGCCGCCCTGCTGACCCGCCAAAAAATGGCGGCTGCCGCGGGACGCGCCGAAAGTGGGCGAAAGCGAGGCGGCCGCCAATTTTCCTCCGAAACCGGCCTTACCAGCCGTCGCTAAGGTGCCGAATTTCATTGTCCTTTAGTGTTATCCCTGATATCCCTCACAAGCTTTTCCTCTTATTTCCATTTTTGTGGCTCTTACCACTTTTTTTGTATCCATTCGCTGTTCTTTATATATCCCCCAGTCCGCGGGATCTTTACTGCTCTTTGCCTGTGTATAAGCCCCTTCTTCTAGTTTTATACTATCTCTCACTTCTGTTACTGACCAGGATTGTTTAATTACACAGTCGAGCTCTTGCCCTTTAGGGGTCTGTACAGGTCTTATATTCTACCAAATACCTCTTTGAACACCTCCCACTGTTCACCTGTAGCTTTATCTGTTAACAGTTCTGCCCAGTCTATTGTGGTCAATTTCTGCCTCATCCCTCCACAGTCAGCCTTACCTGAATTTAAAACCTTGGTTCATAGCTCCCCCTCCCCCTCTCAAACCTAATATCGAATTCCATCACATTATGGTCACTGTTAGCTCAGTGTTCCCTCACCGTTAGATTGTTGACTAATTCAGGCTCATTACTCATTATAAATAGAAGATGGCATGGAGATGGTGAGTAACATTCTCTTACCTGGAAACCGTTACAACTGTGCCGTCAGAGACACTGGTCGAGGCCTTGCTCCTGCCCATCTGAAACATCTGCTGACGCTTGGTGACCTGGGAACTGTTGAATGGTAACAGATAGGGTTAGTGTTAGCACAAGGATCTTTTTTATTCATTTATGGGATGTGGGCGTCGCTGGCAAGGCCAGCATTTATTGCCCATCCCTAATTGCCCTTGAGAAGGTGGTGGTGAGCCGCCTTCTTGAACCGCTGCAGTCCATGTGGTGAAGGTACTTCCACAGTGCTGTTAGGGAGGGTGTTCCAGGATTTTGACCCAGTGACGATGAAGGATCGGCAATATATTTCCAAGTCAGGATGGTGTGTGACTTGGAGGGGAACTTTCAGGTCATGCTGTTCCCGTGCGCCTGCTGCCCTTGTCCTTCTAGGTGGTAGAGGTCGCGGGTTTGGGAGGTGCTGCCGAAGAAACCTTGGCGAGTTGCTGCAGTGCATCTTGTAGCTGGTGCACACTGCAGCCACGGTACGCCGGTGGTGGAGGGAGTGAATGTTTAAGGTGGTGGATGGGGTGCCAATCAAGCGGGCTGCTTTGTCCTGGATGGTGTCGAGCTTCTTGAGTGTTGTTGGAGCTGCACTCATCCAGGCAAGTGGAGAGTATTCCATCACACTCCTAACTTGTGCCTTGTAGATGGTGGAAAGGCTTTGGGGAGTCAGGAGGTGAGACACTCGCCGCAGAATACCTAGCCTTTGACCTGCTCTTGTAGCCACAGTATTTATGTGGCTGGTCCAGTTAGGTTTCTGGTCAATGGTGACTCCAGGATGTTGATGGTGGGGGATTCGGCGATGGTAATGCCATTGAATGTCAAGGGGCAGTGGTTAGACTCTCGCTTGTTGGAGATAATCATTACCTGGCACTTCTGTGGTGCGAATGTTACTTGCCACTTACCAGCCCAAGCCTGAACATCGTCCAGGTCTTACTGCTTGCAGGCATGGACTGCTTCATTATCTGAGGTGTTGCGCATGGAACTGAATACTGTGCAATCATCAGTGAACATCCCCACTTCTGACCTTATGATGGAGGGAAGGTCATTGATGAAGCAGCTGAAGATGGTTGGGCCGAGGACACTGCCCTGAGGAACTCCTGCAGCGATGTCCTGGGGCTGAGATGATTGGCTTCCAACAATCACAACCATCTTCCTTTGTGCTAGGTATGACTCCAGCCAGTGGAGAGTTTTCCCCCTGATTCCCATTGACTTCAGTTTTACTAGGGCTCCTTGATGCCACACTCGGGCAAATGCTGCCTTGATGTCAAGGGCAGTCACTCTCACCTCACCTCTGGAATTCAGCTCTTTTGTCCATTTTTGGATCAAGGCTGTAATGAGGTCAGGAGCTGAGTAACCTTGGCATAACCCAAACTGAGCATCGGTGAGCAGGTTTTTGGTGCGTAATTGCCGCTTGATAGCACTGTCGATGACATCTTCCATCACTTTGCTGATGATTGAGAGTAGACTGATGGGGCGGTAATTGGCCAGGTTGGATTTGTCCTGCTTTTTGTGGACAGGACATACCTGGGCAGTTTTCCACATTGTCAGATAGATGCCACTGTTGTAGCTGTACTGGAACAGCTTGGCGAGAGGCGTGGCTAGTTCTGGAGCACAAGTCTTCAGCACGATAGCCGGGATGTTGTCGGGGACCATAGCCTTTGCTGTATCCAGTGCGCTGAGCCGTTTCTTGATATGATGTGGCGTGAATCGAATTAGCTGAAGATTGGCTTCTGTGATGGTGGGGACCTCAAGAGGAGGCCGATATGGATCATCCACATGGCACTTCTGGCTGAAGATGGTTGCAAACGCTTCAGCCTTGTCTTTTGCACTCAAGTGCTGGGCTCCACTATCATTGAGGATGGGGATATTCTTGGAGCCTCCTCCTCCCGTTAGTTGTTTAATGATCCACCACCATTCACAACTCGATGTGGCAGGACTGCAGAGCTTTGATCTGATCTGTTGGTTATGGGATCGTTTAGCTGTCTATAGCATGCTGCTTCCGCTTTTTAGCATGCATTTAGTCATGTGTTATAGCTTCCCCAGGTTGGCACCTCATTTTTAGGTACGCCTGGTGCTGCTCCTGGCTTGCTCTTCTACACTCCTTATTGAACCAGGGTTGGTCCCCTGGCTTGACCGTAATGGTAGAGTGAGGGATATGCCGGGCCATGAGGTTACAGATTATGGTGGAATACAATTCTGCTGCTGCTGATGGCCTACAGTGCCTCATGGATGCCAGTTTTGAGCTGCTAGATCGGTTCTGAATCTATCCCATTTAGCACGGTGGTAGTGCCACAGAACACGATGGAGGGTGTCCTCAGTGTGAAGATGGGACTTTGTCTCCACAATGACTGTGCGGTGGTCACTGCTACCAATACAGACATGGACAGATACATCTGCGACAGGTAGATTGGTGAGGACGAAGTCAAGTAGGTTTTTCCCTCGTGTTGGTTCTCTCACCACTTGCCGCAGACCCAGTCTAGCAGCTATGTCCTTCAGGACTCGGCCAGCTCGGTCAGTAGTGGTGCTACCGAGCCACTCTTGGTGATGGACATTGAAGTCCCCCACCCAGAGTACATTCTGTGCCCAGTGCTTCTTCCAAGTGGTGTTCAACATGGAGGAGTACTGATTCACCAGCTGAGGGAGGGCGGTAGGTGGTAATCAGCAGGAGGTTTCCTTGCCCATGCTTGACCTGAAGCCATGAGACTTCATGGGATCCAGAATCAATGTTGAGAACTCCCAGGGCAACTCCCTCTCGACTATATACCACTGTATGACGAGGTCAGGCTGGTTGAATAGTCTGTGGGACGGCTCTCCCATATTTGGCACAAGTCCCCAGATGTTACAGGGTTGACTGGGCTGGATGTGCCTTTGACATGTCCAAAGCCCACCGGTTACAGTTTTGTTGTGGTTTAGTACAACTGAGTGGCTTGCTCGGCCAATTCACAGGGCAGTTCAGAGTCAACATTTAAGTGTACTACAGACCCCTAAACAGTGAGAGGGAGATAGAAGAGCAAATATGTAGAAACATTTCTGAGAAGTGCAAAAACTATAGGGCAGTAATAGTAGGGGATTTCAACTACCCTAATATTAACTGGGATAAAATTAGTGTGAAGGGTCTAGAGGGTGCGGAATTCCTAAAATGCCTCCAGGAGAACTTTTTTAGCCAGTATGTAGCAAGCCCAACAAGGGAGGGGGTGGTTCTGGACTTAGTTTTAGGGAATGAAGCTGGGCAGGTAGAAGGCGTATCAGTGGGGGAGCATTTTGGTGGTAGTGACCATAATTCAGTTAGATTTAAGGTAGTTATGGAAAAGGACAAGGATAGACCAGGAATAAAAGTTCTAAATTGGGGAAAGGCAAATTTTGCTAAGCTCAGAGGGGATTTAGCCATAGTGGACTGGAAACAGCTGCTTGAAGGTAAATCAGTGTCAGAGCAGTGGGAGGCTTTCAAGGAGGAGATCCGGAGGGTTCAGACCAAATATGTGCCCTTAAAGAAAAAAGGTGGGACTAACAAATCTAGAGCCCCCTGGATGTCATGGGACATACAGGGTAGGATAAAGAAAAAAAGGGAGGCGTATGACTGATACTGAGGGCTAAATACTGCAGAATCTTTAGAGGAGTACAGAAAGTGCAGGGATGTAATTAAAAAGGATATTAGGAAAGCAAAGAGAGAGCATGAAAAATTCTTGGCAAGTAAAATCAAAGAAAACCCAAAGATGTTTTATAAATATATTAAGAGTAAGAGGATAACTAAAGAAAGGGTAGGGCCTATTAGAGATCATAAGGGTAATCTGTGTGTGGAGGCGGGAGACGTCGGTAGGGTTCTTAATGAATACTTTGCGTCTGTTTTCACAAAGGAGAGGGGAGAAGCAGACATTGCTATCAGGGGGGAGGAGTGTGAAATATTAGATGAAATAAACATAGTGAGAGAGGAAGTATTGAGGGGTTTAGTAGCTTTAAAAGTGGATAAATCCCCAGGCCTGGATGAAATGTATCCCAGGCTGTTAAGCGAAGCAAAAGAGGAAATAGCAGAGGCCCTGACCATCATTTTCCAATCCTCTCTGGCTTCAGGTGTGGTGCCGGAGGACTGGAGGACTGCTAATGTGGTACCCTTTTTTAAAAAGGAAGCAAAGGATAGACAGAGTAATTACAGGCCAGTTAGCCTAACCTCGGTGGTGGGAAAATTATTGGAAAGAATTCTGAAGGACAGGATAAATCTTCATTTAGAAAGACACGGATTAATCAAGGATAGTCAGCACGGATTTGTTAAGGGAAGGTCGTGTCTGACAAACTTGATTGAATTTTTTGAGGAGGTAACAAGGAGGGTAGATGAGGGCAGTGCGTTTGATGTAGTGTAGATGGACTTTAGCTAGGCTTTTGATAAGGTTCCACATGGCAGACTGGTCACGAAGTTAAAAGCCCATGGGATCCAGGGCAAAGTGTCAAGTTGGATTCAAAACTGGCTCGGAGGCAGGAAGCAGAGGGTAATGGTTGATGGGTGTTTTTGTGACTGGAAGGCTGTTTCCAGTGGGGTTCCACAGGGCTCAGTACTAGGTCCCTTGCTTTTTGTGGTATATATCAATGATCTTGACTTGAATATAGGGGGTATGATTAAGAAGTTTGCAGATGATACTAAAATCGGCTGTGTGGTTGATACTGAAGAAGGAAGCTGTAGACTGCAGGAAGATATCAATAAATTGGTCAGGTGGGCAGAACAGTGGCAAATGGAATTCAATCCGGAGAAGTGTGAGGTAATGCATTTGGGGAGGGCTAACAAGGAAAGGGAATACACATTAAATGGTAGGACACTGAGTAGTGTAGAGGAACAAAGGGACCTTGGAGTGCATGTCCACAGATCCCTGAAGGTAGCAGGCCAAGTAGATGAGGTGGTTAAGAAGGCATACGGAATGCTTGCCTTTATTAGCCATGGCATAGAATACAAGATTGAGAGGTCGCACAACACCAGGTTATAGCCAACAGTTTTATTTTAAATCACAAGCTTTCGGAGTTACAACTCCTTCGTCAGGTGAAGTGAGGAGATACAGAATCGTCAAAGCATATATAGATAGAGAACAATGCATGTGTAACTTACAATTGCAGACAACTGAATTCAATCATCCTGACTGTTTATCTGCCGAGGTGTGATAAAGTTAATCAGGTCAGCCAGGAAGGTACCACATCAAAGACATAGCAAGATACAACTGAGACAATGAGGTGGAATCGCATGGGGTCTAACGTGTCAAAAGCTGCCGTCTGTATGTAAAACGATTAACTTTAACATTTTTACTTTTTTACTGGGAATCACATCTGAGAACAAGCCAACGACGACTCGAGTCCGGATCACATCAAGTATCATGTGAGTCCCCTGTCCCGGTGTCAGTGAACAATGGTGTTTCCAGTAGTGATCCCCCTATCTCGGTGTCTATGAACAGTGTTGTTTCCAGTAGTGAGCCCCCTGTCCCGGTGTCTGTGATCAGTGCTGTTTCCAGTAGTGAGTCCCCTGTCCTCGTGTCTGTGAACAGTGGTGTTTCCAGTAGTGAGTCCCCTGTCCCGGTGTCTGTGAACAGTGGTGTGTCCAGTAGTGAGCCCCCTGTCGCGGTGTCTGTGAACAGTGGTGTTTCCAATAGTGAGTCCCCTGTCCCGGTGTCAGTGAACAATGGTGTTTCCAGTAGTGAGTCCCCTGTCTCGGTGTCTGTGAACAGTGGTGTTTCCAGTAGTGAGCCCCTTGTCACGGTGTCTGTGAACAGTGATGTTTCTTGTAGTGAGTCCCCTGTCCCGGTGTCTGTGAAAAATAGTGTTTCCAGTAATGAGTCCCCTGTCCCGGTGTCTGTGAACAGTGGTGTTTCCAGTAGTGAAACCCCTGTCCCGGTGTCTGTGAACAGTGGTGTTTCCAGTAGTGATTCCCCTGTCCCGGTGTCTGTGAACTGTGGTGTTTCCAGTAGTGAGTCCCCTGTCCCGGTGTCTGTGAACAGTGGTGTTTCCAGTAGTGAGCCCACTGTCCCGGTGTCTGTGCACAATGGTGTTTCCAGTAGTGAGTCCCCTGTCCCGGTGTCTGTGAACAGTGGTGTTTCCAGTAGTGAGCCCCCTGTCCCGGTGTCTATGAACGGTGGTGTTTCCAGTAGTGAGTCCCCTGTCCCAGTTTCAGTGAACAATGGTGTTTCCAGTAGTGAGTCCCCTGTCCCGGTGTATATGAACAGTGGTCTTTCCGGTAGTGAGTCCCCTGTCCCGGTGTCTGTGAACAATGGTGTTTCCAGTAATGAGTCACCTCTCCCGGTGTCTGTGAGCAGTGGTGTTTCCAGTCGTGAGTCCCCTGTCCCGGTGTCAGTGAACAGTTGTGTTTCCAGTAGTGAGCCCCCTGTCCCGGTGTCTGTGAACAGTGGTGTTTCCAGTAGTGAGTCCCCTGTCCCAGTGTCAGTGAACAATGGTGTTTCCAGTAGTGATCCCCCTATCCCGGTGTCTATGAACAGTGTTGTTTCCAGTAGTGAACCCCGGTCCCGGTGTCTGTGATCAGTGCTGTTTCCAGTAGTGAGTCCCCTGTCCTCGTGTCTGTGAACAGTGGTGTTTCCAGTAGTGAGTCCCCTGTCCCGGTGTCTGTGAACAGTGGTGTTTCCAGTAGTGAGCCCCCTGTCCCGGTGTCTGTGAACAGTGGTGTTTCCAGTAGTGAGTCCCCTGTCCCGGTGTCAGTGAACAATGGTGTTTCCAGTAGTGAGTCCCCTGTCTCGGTGTCTGTGAACAGTGGTGTTTCCAGTAGTGAGCCCCTTGACACGGTGTCTGTGAACAGTGATGTTTCTTGTAGTGAGTCCCCTGTCCCGGTGTCTGTGAACAGTGGTGTTTCCAGTAGTGAAACCCCTGTCCCGGTGTCTGTGAACAGTGGTGTTTCCGGTAGTGATTCCCCTGTCCCGGTGTCTGTGAACTGTGGTGTTTCCAGTAGTGAGTCCCCTGTCCCGGTGTCTGTGAACAGTGGTGTTTCCAGTAGTGAGCCCATGGTCCCGGTGTCTGTGCACAATGGTGTTTCCAGTAGTGAGTCCCCTGTCCCGGTGTCTGTGAACAGTGGTGTTTCCAGTAGTGAGCCTCCTGTCCCGGTGTCTGTGAACAGTGGTGTTTCCAGTAGTGAGTCCCCTGTCCCGGTGTCAGTGAACAATGGTGTTTCCAGTAGTGAGTCCCCTGTCCCGGTGTCTGTGAACAATGGTCTTTCCAGTAGTGAGCCACCTGTCCCGGTGTCTGTGAACAGTGGTGTTTCCAGTAGTGAGTCCCCTGTCCCGGTGTATATGAACAGTGGTCTTTCCGGTAGTGAGTCCCCTGTCCCGGTGTCTGTGAACAATGCTGTTTCCAGTAATGAGTCCCCTCTCCCGGTGTCTGTGAACAATGGTGTTTCCAGTAGTGAGCCCCCTGTCCCGGTGTCTGTGAACAGTGGTGTTTCCAGTAGTGAGTCACCTGTCCCGCTGTCTCTGAAAGGTGGTGTTTCCAGTAGTGAGTCCCCTGTCTCGGTGTCTGTGAACAGTGGTGTTTCCAGTAGTGATCCCCCTATCCCGGTGTCTATGAACAGTGATGTTTCCAGTAGTGAGTCCCCTGTCCTGGTGTCTGTGAACAGTGGTGTTTCCCGTAGTGAGTCCCCTGTCCTGGTGTCTGTGATCAGTGATGTTTCCAGTAGTGAGTCCCCTGTCCTGGTGTCTGTGAACAGTGGTGTTTCCAGTAGTGAGTCCCCTGTCCTGGTGTCTGTGAACAGTGGTGTTTCCAGTGGTGAGCCCCCTGTCCCGGTGTCTGTGAACAGTGGTGTTTCCAGTAGTGAGACCCCTGTCCCTGTGTCTGTGAACAATGGTGTTTCCAGTAGTGAGTCCACTGTCCCGGTGTCAGTGAACAGTCGTGTTTCCAGTAGTGAGTCCCCTGTCCCTGTGTCTGTGAACAGTGTTGTTTCCAGTAGTGAGTCCCCAGTCCCGGTGTCTGTGAACAGTGGTGTTTCCAGTAGTGATCCCCCTATCCCGGTGTCTATGAACAGTGTTGTTTCCAGTAGTGAGCCCCCTGTCCCGGTGTCTGTGATCAGTGCTGTTTCCAGTAGTGAGTCCCCTGTCCTCGTGTCTGTGAACAGTGGTGTTTCCAGTAGTGAGTCCCCTGTCCCGGTGTCTGTGAACAGTGGTGTTTCCAGTAGTGAGCCCCCTGTCCCGGTGTCTGTGAACAGTGGTGTTTCCAGTAGTGAGTCCCCTGTCCCGGTGTCAGTGAACAATGGTGTTTCCAGTAGTGAGTCCCCTGTCTCGGTGTCTGTGAACAGTGCTGTTTCCAGTAGTGAGCCCCTTGTCACGGTGTCTGTGAACAGTGATGTTTCCAGTAGTGAGTCCCCTGTCCCGGTGTCTGTGAACAGTGGTGTTTCCAGTAGTGAGTCCCCTGTCCGGTGTCTGTGAACAGTGGTGTTTCCAGTAGTGAGTCCCCTTGTCCCGGTGTCTGTGAACAGTGATGTTTCCAGTAGTGAGACCCCTGTCCCGGTGTCTGTGAACAGTGGTGTTTCATGTAGTGAGTCCCCTGTCCTGGTGTCTGTGAACAGTGGTGTTTCCAGTAGTGAGCCCCCTGTCCTGGTGTCTGTGAACAGTGGTGTTTCCAGTAGTGAGTCCCCTGTCCCGGTGTCTGTGAACAGTGGTGTTTCCAGTAGTGAGCCCCCTGTCCCGGTGTCTATGAACAGTGGTGTTTCCAGTAGTGAGCCCCCTGTCCGGTGTCTGTGAACAATGGTGTTTCCAATAGTCAGTCCCCTGTCCTGGTGTCTGTGAACAATGGTGTTTCCAGTTGTGAGACCCCTGTCCCGGTGTCTGTGAACAGTGGTGTTTCCAGTAGTGTGTCCCCGTGTCCCGGTGTCTGTGAACAGTGGTGTTTCCAGTAGTGAGTCCCCTGTCCCTGTGTCTGTGAACAATGGTGTTCCAGTAGTGAGTCTCCTGTCCCGGTGTCTGTGAACAGTGGTGTTTCCAGTAGTGAGTCCCCTGTCCCGGTGTCTGTGAACAATGGTGTTTCCAGTAGTGAGTCCCCTGTCCCGGTGTCTGTGAACAATGGTGTTTCCAGTAGTGAGTCCCCTGTCCCGGTGTCTGTGAACAGTGTGTTTCCAGTAGTGAGTCCCCTGTCCCGGTGTCTGTGAACAGTGGTGTTTCCAGTAGTGAGTCCCCTGTCCCGGTGTCTGTGAACAGTGGTGTTTCCAGTAGTGAGTCCCCTGTCCCGGTGTCTGTGAACAGTGGTGTTTCCAGTAGTGAGTCCCCTGTCCCGGTGTCTGTGAACAGTGGTGTTTCCAGTAGTGAGTCCCCTGTCCCGGTGTCTGTGAACAGTGTGTTTCCAGTAGTGAGTCCCCTGTCCTGGTGTCTGTGAACAGTGGTGTTTCCAGTAGTGAGTCCCCTGTCCCGGTGTCTGTGAACAGTGGTGTTTCCAGTAGTGAGCCCCCTGTCCCGGTGTCTGTGAACAGTGGTGTTTCCAGTAGTGAGTCCCCTGTCCCGGTGTCTGTGAACAATGGTGTTTCCAGTAGTGAGTCCCCTGTCCCGGTGTCTGTGAACAGTGGTGTTTCCAGTAGTGAGTCCCCTGTCCCTGTGTCTGTGAACAGTGGTGTTTCCAGTAGTGAGTCCCCTGTCCCGGTGTCTGTGAACAGTGGTGTTTCCAGTAGTGAGTCCCCTGTCCCGGTGTCTGTGAACAGTGGTGTTTCCAGTAGTGAGTCCCCTGTCCCGGTGTCTGTGATCAGTGCTGTTTCCAGTAGTGAGTCCCCTGTCCTCGTGTCTGTGAACAGTGGTGTTTCCAGTAGTGAGTCCCCTGTCCCGGTGTCTGTGAACAGTGGTGTTTCCAGTAGTGAGCCCCCTGTCCCGGTGTCTGTGAACAGTGGTGTTTCCAGTAGTGAGTCCCCTGTCCCGGTGTCAGTGAACAGTGGTGTTTCCAGTAGTGAGTCCCCTGTCTCGGTGTCTGTGAACAGTGGTGTTTCCAGTAGTGAGTCCCCTGTCCCGGTGTCTGTGAACAGTGGTGTTTCCAGTAGTGAGTCCCCTGTCCGGTGTCTGTGAACAGTGGTGTTTCCAGTAGTGAGTCCCCTGTCCCGGTGTCTGTGAACAGTGGTGTTTCCAGTAGTGAGTCCCCTGTCCCGGTGTCTGTGAACAGTGGTGTTTCCAGTAGTGAGTCCCCTGTCCCGGTGTCTGTGAACAGTGGTGTTTCCAGTAGTGAGTCCCCTGTCCCGGTGTCTGTGAACAGTGGTGTTTCCAGTAGTGAGTCCCCTGTCCCGGTGTCTGTGAACAGTGGTGTTTCCAGTAGTGAGTCCCCTGTCCCGGTGTCTGTGAACAGTGGTGTTTCCAGTAGTGAGTCCCCTGTCCCGGTGTCTGTGAACAGTGGTGTTTCCAGTAGTGAGTCCCCTGTCCCGGTGTCTGTGAACAGTGGTGTTTCCAGTAGTGAGTCCCCTGTCCCGGTGTCTGTGAACAGTGGTGTTTCCAGTAGTGAGTCCCCTGTCCCGGTGTCTGTGAACAGTGGTGTTTCCAGTAGTGAGTCCCCTGTCCCGGTGTCTGTGAACAATGGTGTTTCCAGTAGTGAGTCCCCTGTCCCGGTGTCTGTGAACAGTGGTGTTTCCAGTAGTGAGTCCCCTGTCCCGGTGTCTGTGAACAGTGGTGTTTCCAGTAGTGAGTCCCCTGTCCCGGTGTCTGTGAACAGTGGTGTTTCCAGTAGTGAGTCCCCTGTCTCGGTGTCTGTGAACAGTGGTGTTTCCAGTAGTGAGTCCCCTGTCCCGGTGTCTGTGAACAGTGTGTTTCCAGTAGTGAGTCCCCTGTCCCGGTGTCTGTGAACAGTGGTGTTTCCAGTAGTGAGTCCCCTGTCCCGGTGTCTGTGAACAGTGATGTTTCCAGTAGTGAGTCCCCTGTCCTGGTGTCTGTGAACAGTGGTGTTTCCAGTAGTGAGTCCCCTGTCCCGGTGTCTGTGAACAGTGGTGTTTCCAGTAGTGAGCCCCTGTCCCGGTGTCTGTGAACAGTGGTGTTTCCAGTAGTGAGTCCCCTGTCCCTGTGTCTGTGAACAATGGTGTTTCCAGTAGTGAGTCCCCTGTCCCGGTGTCTGTGAACAGTGGTGTTTCCAGTAGTGAGTCCCCTGTCCCTGTGTCTGTGAACAGTGGTGTTTCCAGTAGTGAGTCCCCTGTCCCGGTGTCTGTGAACAGTGGTGTTTCCAGTAGTGAGTCCCCTGTCCCGGTGTCTGTGAACAGTGTTGTTTCCAGTAGTGAGCCCCTGTCCCGGTGTCTGTGAACAGTGGTGTTTCCAGTAGTGAGTCCCCTGTCCTCGTGTCTGTGAACAGTGGTGTTTCCAGTAGTGAGTCCCCTGTCCCGGTGTCTGTGAACAGTGGTGTTTCCAGTAGTGAGCCCCTGTCCCGGTGTCTGTGAACAGTGGTGTTTCCAGTAGTGAGTCCCCTGTCCCGGTGTCTGTGAACAGTGGTGTTTCCAGTAGTGAGTCCCCTGTCCCGGTGTCTGTGAACAGTGGTGTTTCCAGTAGTGAGTCCCCTGTCCCGGTGTCTGTGAACAGTGGTGTTTCCAGTAGTGAGTCCCCTGTCCCGGTGTCTGTGAACAGTGGTGTTTCCAGTAGTGAGTCCCCTGTCCCGGTGTCTGTGAACAGTGGTGTTTCCAGTAGTGAGTCCCCTGTCCCGGTGTCTGTGAACAGTGGTGTTTCCAGTAGTGAGTCCCCTGTCCCGGTGTCTGTGAACAGTGGTGTTTCAGTAGTGAGTCCCCTGTCCCGGTGTCTGTGAACAGTGTGTTTCCAGTAGTGAGTCCCCTGTCCCGGTGTCTGTGAACAGTGGTGTTTCCAGTAGTGAGTCCCCTGTCCCGGTGTCTGTGAACAGTGGTGTTTCCAGTAGTGAGTCCCCTGTCCCGGTGTCTGTGAACAGTGGTGTTTCCAGTAGTGAGTCCCCTGTCCCGGTGTCTGTGAACAGTGGTGTTTCCAGTAGTGAGTCCCCTGTCCCGGTGTCTGTGAACAGTGGTGTTTCCAGTAGTGAGTCCCCTGTCCCGGTGTCTGTGAACAGTGGTGTTTCCAGTAGTGAGTCCCCTGTCCCGGTGTCTGTGAACAGTGGTGTTTCCAGTAGTGAGTCCCCTGTCCCGGTGTCTGTGAACAGTGGTGTTTCCAGTAGTGAGTCCCCTGTCCCGGTGTCTGTGAACAGTGGTGTTTCCAGTAGTGAGTCCCCTGTCCCGGTGTCTGTGAACAGTGGTGTTTCCAGTAGTGAGTCCCCTGTCCCGGTGTCTGTGAACAGTGGTGTTTCCAGTAGTGAGTCCCCTGTCCCGGTGTCTGTGAACAGTGGTGTTTCCAGTAGTGAGTCCCCTGTCCCGGTGTCTGTGAACAGTGTGTTTCCAGTAGTGAGTCCCCTGTCCCGGTGTCTGTGAACAGTGGTGTTTCCAGTAGTGAGTCCCCTGTCCCGGTGTCTGTGAACAGTGGTGTTTCCAGTAGTGAGTCCCCTGTCCCGGTGTCTGTGAACAGTGGTGTTTCCAGTAGTGAGTCCCCTGTCCCGGTGTCTGTGAACAGTGGTGTTCCCAGTAGTGAGTCCCCTGTCCCGGTGTCTGTGAACAATGGTGTTTCCAGTAGTGAGTCCCCTGTCCCGGTGTCTGTGAACAATGGTGTTTCCAGTAGTGAGTCCCCTGTCCCGGTGTCTGTGAACAGTGTGTTTCCAGTAGTGAGTCCCCTGTCCCGGTGTCTGTGATCAGTGATGTTTCCAGTCGTGAGTCCCCTGTCCCGGTGTCAGTGAACAGTCGTGTTTCCAGTAGTGAGTCCCCTGTCCCGGTGTCTGTGAACAGTGGTGTTTCCAGTAGTGAGTCCCCTGTCCCGGTGTCTGTGAACAGTGGTGTTTCCAGTAGTGAGTCCCCTTGTCCCGGTGTCTGTGAACAGTGTGTTTCCAGTAGTGAGTCCCCTGTCCCGGTGTCTCTGATCAGTGCTGTTTCCAGTAGTGAGTCCCCTGTCCCGGTGTCTGTGAACAGTGGTGTTTCCAGTAGTGAGTCCCCTGTCCCGGTGTCTGTGAACAGTGGTGTTTCCAGTAGTGAGTCCCCTGTCCCGGTGTCTGTGAACAGTGGTGTTTCCAGTAGTGAGTCCCCTGTCCCGGTGTCTGTGAACAGTGGTGTTTCCAGTAGTGAGTCCCCTGTCCCGGTGTCTGTGAACAGTGGTGTTTCCAGTAGTGAGTCCCCTGTCCCGGTGTCTGTGAACAGTGGTGTTTCCAGTAGTGAGTCCCCTGTCCCGGTGTCTGTGAACAGTGGTGTTTCCAGTAGTGAGTCCCCTGTCCCGGTGTCTGTGAACAGTGGTGTTTCCAGTAGTGAGTCCCCTGTCCCGGTGTCTGTGAACAGTGGTGTTTCCAGTAGTGAGTCCCCTGTCCCGGTGTCTGTGAACAGTGGTGTTTCCAGTAGTGAGTCCCCTGTCCCGGTGTCTGTGAACAGTGGTGTTTCCAGTAGTGAGTCCCCTGTCCCGGTGTCTGTGAACAGTGTGTTTCCAGTAGTGAGTCCCCTGTCCCGGTGTCTGTGAACAGTGGTGTTTCCAGTAGTGAGTCCCCTGTCCCGGTGTCTGTGAACAGTGGTGTTTCCAGTAGTGAGTCCCCTGTCCCGGTGTCTGTGAACAGTGGTGTTTCCAGTAGTGAGTCCCCTGTCCCGGTGTCTGTGAACAGTGGTGTTTCCAGTAGTGAGTCCCCTGTCCCGGTGTCTGTGAACAGTGTGTTTCCAGTAGTGAGTCCCCTGTCCCGGTGTCTGTGAACAGTGGTGTTTCCAGTAGTGAGTCCCCTGTCCCGGTGTCTGTGAACAGTGGTGTTTCCAGTAGTGAGTCCCCTGTCCCGGTGTCTGTGAACAGTGGTGTTTCCAGTAGTGAGTCCCCTGTCCCGGTGTCTGTGAACAGTGGTGTTTCCAGTAGTGAGCCCCCTGTCCCGGTGTCTGTGAACAGTGGTGTTTCCAGTAGTGAGTCCCCTGTCCCGGTGTCTGTGAACAATGGTGTTTCCAGTAGTGAGTCCCCTGTCCTGGTGTCTGTGAACAATGGTGTTTCCAGTTGTGAGACCCCTGTCCGGTGTCTGTGAACAGTGGTGTTTCCAGTAGTGAGTCCCTGTCCAGGTGTCTGTGAACAGTGGTGTTTCCAGTAGTGAGTACCCTGTCCTGTGTCTGTGAACAATGGTGTTTCCAGTAGTGAGTCCCTGTCCCGGTGTCTGTGAACAATGGTGTTTCCAGTAGTGAGTCCCCTGTCCCGGTGTCTGTGAACAATGGTGTTTCCAGTAGTGAGTCCCCTGTCCCGGTGTCTGTGAACAATGGTGTTTCCAGTAGTGAGTCCCCTGTCCCGGTGTCTGTGATCAGTGATGTTTCCAGTAGTGAGTCCCCTGTCCCGGTGTCTGTGAACAGTGGTGTTTCCAGTAGTGAGTCCCCTGTCCCGGTGTCTGTGAACAGTGGTGTTTCCAGTAGTGAGTCCCCTGTCCCGGTGTCTGTGAACAGTGGTGTTTCCAGTAGTGAGTCCCCTGTCCCGGTGTCTGTGAACAGTGGTGTTTCCAGTAGTGAGCCCCCTGTCCCGGTGTCTGTGATCAGTGTGTTTCCAGTAGTGAGTCCCCTGTCCTCGTGTCTGTGAACAGTGGTGTTTCCAGTAGTGAGTCCCCTGTCCCGGTGTCTGTGAACAGTGGTGTTTCCAGTAGTGATTCCCCTGTCCCGGTGTCAGTGAACAGTGTGTTTCCAGTAGTGAGTCCCCTGTCCCGGTGTCTGTGAACAATGGTGTTTCCAGTAGTGAGTCACCTGTCCCGGTGTCTGTGAACAGTGGTGTTTCCAGTAGTGAGTCCCCTGTCCCGGTGTCTGTGAACAGTGTGTTTCCAGTAGTGAGTCCCCTGTCCCGGTGTCTCTGAACAGTGCTGTTTCCAGTAGTGAGTCCCCTGTCCTCGTGTCTGTGAACAGTGGTGTTTCCAGTAGTGAGTCCCCTGTCCCGGTGTCTGTGAACAGTGGTGTTTCCAGTAGTGAGCCCCTGTCTCGGTGTCTGTGAACAGTAGTGTTTCCAGTAGTGAGCCCCTTGTCATGGTGTCTGTGAACAGTGATGTTTCTTGTAGTGAGTCCCCTGTCCCGGTGTCTGTGAACAATAGTGTTTCCAGTAATGAGTCCCCTGTCCCGGTGTCTGTGAACAGTGGTGTTTCCAGTAGTGAAACCCCTGTCCCGGTGTCTGTGAACAGTGGTGTTTCCGGTAGTGATTCCCCTGTCCCGGTGTCTGTGAACTGTGGTGTTTCCAGTAGTGAGTCCCCTGTCCCGGTGTCTGTGAACAGTGGTGTTTCCAGTAGTGAGCCCACTGTCCCGGTGTCTGTGCACAGTGGTGTTTCAAGTAATGAGTCCCTTGTCCCAGTGTCCGTAAACAGTGGTGTTTCCAGTAGTGAGTCCCCTGTCTCGGTGTCTGTGAACAGTGATGTTTCCAGTAGTGAGCCCCTTGTGACGGTGTCTGTGAACAGTGATGTTTCCAGTAGTGAGACCCCTGTCCCGGTGTCTGTGAACAGTGGTGTTTCCAGTAGTGAGTCCCCTGTCCCGGTGTCTGTGAACAGTGGTGTTTCCAGTAGTGAGTCCCCTGTCCCGGTGTCTGTGAACAATGGTGTTTCCAGTAGTGAGTCCCCTGTCCCGGTGTCTGTGAACAGTGGTGTTTCCAGTAGTGAGTCCCCTGTCCCGGTGTCTGTGAACAGTGGTGTTTCCAGTAGTGAGTCCCCTGTCCCGGTGTCTGTGAACAGTGTGTTTCCAGTAGTGAGTCCCCTGTCCCGGTGTCTGTGAACAGTGGTGTTTCCAGTAGTGAGTCCCCTGTCCCGGTGTCTGTGAACAATGGTGTTTCCAGTAGTGAGTCCCCTGTCCCGGTGTCTGTGAACAGTGGTGTTTCCAGTAGTGAGTCCCCTGTCCCGGTGTCTGTGAACAGTGGTGTTTCCAGTAGTGAGTCCCCTGTCCCGGTGTCTGTGAACAGTGGTGTTTCCAGTAGTGAGTCCCTGTCCGGTGTCTATGAACAGTGGTGTTTCCAGTAGTGAGCCCCCTGTCCCGGTGTCTGTGAACAGTGGTGTTTCCAGTTGTGAGACCCCTGTCCCGTGTCTGTGAACAGTGGTGTTTCCAGTAGTGAGTCCCCTGTCCAGTGTCTGTGAACAGTGGTGTTTCCAGTAGTGAGTACCCTGTCCCGGTGTCTGTGAACAAGTGGTGTTTCCAGTAGTGAGTCTCCTGTCCCGGTGTCTGTGATCAGTGTGTTTCCAGTAGTGAGTCCCCTGTCCTCGTGTCTGTGAACAGTGGTGTTTCCAGTAGTGAGTCCCCTGTCCCGGTGTCTGTGAACAGTGGTGTTTCCAGTAGTGAGCCCCTGTCCCGGTGTCTGTGAACAGTGGTGTTTCCAGTAGTGAGTCCCCTGTCCCGGTGTCTGTGAACAATGCTGTTTCCAGTAGTGAGTCCCCTGTCTCGGTGTCTGTGAACAGTGGTGTTTCCAGTAGTGAGCCCCTTGTCCCGGTGTCTGTGAACAGTGGTGTTTCCAGTAGTGAGTCCCCTGTCCCGGTGTCTGTGAACAAGTGGTGTTTCCAGTAGTGAGTCCCCTGTCCCGGTGTCTGTGAACAGTGGTGTTTCCAGTAGTGAGTCCCCTGTCCCGGTGTCTGTGAACAGTGGTGTTTCCAGTAGTGAGTCCCCTGTCCCGGTGTCTGTGAACAGTGGTGTTTCCAGTAGTGAGTCCCCTGTCCCGGTGTCTGTGAACAGTGGTGTTTCCAGTAGTGAGTCCCCTGTCCCGGTGTCTGTGAACAGTGGTGTTTCCAGTAGTGAGTCCCCTGTCCCGGTGTCTGTGAACAGTGGTGTTTCCAGTAGTGAGTCCCCTGTCCCGGTGTCTGTGAACAGTGGTGTTTCCAGTAGTGAGTCCCCTGTCCCGGTGTCTGTGAACAGTGGTGTTTCCAGTAGTGAGTCCCCTGTCCCGGTGTCTGTGAACAGTGGTGTTTCCAGTAGTGAGTCCCCTGTCCCGGTGTCTGTGAACAGTGGTGTTTCCAGTAGTGAGTCCCCTGTCCCGGTGTCTGTGAACAATGGTGTTTCCAGTAGTGAGTCCCCTGTCCCGGTGTCTGTGAACAGTGGTGTTTCCAGTAGTGAGTCCCCTGTCCCGGTGTCTGTGAACAGTGGTGTTTCCAGTAGTGAGTCCCCTGTCCCGGTGTCTGTGAACAGTGGTGTTTCCAGTAGTGAGTCCCCTGTCCCGGTGTCTGTGAACAATGTGTTTCCAGTAGTGAGTCCCCTGTCCCGGTGTCTGTGAACAATGGTGTTTCCAGTAGTGAGTCCCCTGTCCCGGTGTCTGTGAACAGTGGTGTTTCCAGTAGTGAGTCCCCTGTCCCGGTGTCTGTGAACAGTGGTGTTTCCAGTAGTGAGTCCCCTGTCCCGGTGTCTGTGAACAGTGGTGTTTCCAGTAGTGAGTCCCCTGTCCCGGTGTCTGTGAACAGTGGTGTTTCCAGTAGTGAGTCCCCTGTCCCGGTGTCTGTGAACAGTGGTGTTTCCAGTAGTGAGTCCCCTGTCCCGGTGTCTGTGAACAGTGGTGTTTCCAGTAGTGAGTCCCTGTCCCGGTGTCTGTGAACAGTGGTGTTTCCAGTAGTGAGTCCCCTGTCCCGGTGTCTGTGAACAGTGGTGTTTCCAGTAGTGAGTCCCCTGTCCCGGTGTCTGTGAACAGTGGTGTTTCCAGTAGTGAGTCCCCTGTCCCGGTGTCTGTGAACAGTGGTGTTTCCAGTAGTGAGTCCCCTGTCCCGGTGTCTGTGAACAGTGGTGTTTCCAGTAGTGAGTCCCCTGTCCCGGTGTCTGTGAACAGTGGTGTTTCCAGTAGTGAGTCCCCTGTCCCGGTGTCTGTGAACAGTGGTGTTTCCAGTAGTGAGTCCCCTGTCCCGGTGTCTGTGAACAGTGGTGTTTCCAGTAGTGAGTCCCCTGTCCCGGTGTCTGTGAACAGTGGTGTTTCCAGTAGTGAGTCCCCTGTCCCGGTGTCTGTGAACAGTGGTGTTTCCAGTAGTGAGTCCCCTGTCCCGGTGTCTGTGAACAGTGGTGTTTCCAGTAGTGATCCCCTGTCCCGGTGTCTGTGAACAGTGGTGTTTCCAGTAGTGAGTCCCCTGTCCCGGTGTCTGTGAACAGTGGTGTTTCCAGTAGTGAGTCCCCTGTCCCGGTGTCTGTGAACAGTGTGTTTCCAGTAGTGAGTCCCCTGTCCCGGTGTCTGTGAACAGTGGTGTTTCCAGTAGTGAGTCCCCTGTCCCGGTGTCTGTGAACAGTGGTGTTTCCAGTAGTGAGTCCCCTGTCCCGGTGTCTGTGAACAGTGGTGTTTCCAGTAGTGAGTCCCCTGTCCCGGTGTCTGTGAACAGTGGTGTTTCCAGTAGTGAGTCCCCTGTCCCGGTGTCTGTGAACAGTGGTGTTTCCAGTAGTGAGCCCCTGTCCCGGTGTCTGTGAACAGTGGTGTTTCCAGTAGTGAGTCCCCTGTCCCGGTGTCTGTGAACAGTGGTGTTTCCAGTAGTGAGTCCCCTGTCCCGGTGTCTGTGAACAGTGGTGTTTCCAGTAGTGAGTCCCCTGTCCCGGTGTCTGTGAACAGTGGTGTTTCCAGTAGTGAGTCCCCTGTCCCGGTGTCTGTGAACAGTGGTGTTTCCAGTAGTGAGTCCCCTGTCCCGGTGTCTGTGAACAGTGGTGTTTCCAGTAGTGAGTCCCCTGTCCCGGTGTCTGTGAACAGTGGTGTTTCCAGTAGTGAGTCCCCTGTCCCGGTGTCTGTGAACAGTGGTGTTTCCAGTAGTGAGTCCCCTGTCCCGGTGTCTGTGAACAGTGGTGTTTCCAGTAGTGAGTCCCCTGTCCCGGTGTCTGTGAACAGTGGTGTTTCCAGTAGTGAGTCCCCTGTCCCGGTGTCTGTGAACAGTGGTGTTTCCAGTAGTGAGTCCCCTGTCCCGGTGTCTGTGAACAGTGGTGTTTCCAGTAGTGAGTCCCCTGTCCCGGTGTCTGTGAACAGTGGTGTTTCCAGTAGTGAGTCCCCTGTCCCGGTGTCTGTGAACAGTGGTGTTTCCAGTAGTGAGTCCCCTGTCCCGGTGTCTGTGAACAGTGGTGTTTCCAGTAGTGAGTCCCCTGTCCCGGTGTCTGTGAACAGTGGTGTTTCCAGTAGTGAGTCCCCTGTCCCGGTGTCTGTGAACAGTGGTGTTTCCAGTAGTGAGTCCCCTGTCCCGGTGTCTGTGAACAGTGGTGTTTCCAGTAGTGAGTCCCCTGTCCCGGTGTCTGTGAACAGTGGTGTTTCCAGTAGTGAGTCCCCTGTCCCGGTGTCTGTGAACAGTGGTGTTTCCAGTAGTGAGTCCCCTGTCCCGGTGTCTGTGAACAGTGGTGTTTCCAGTAGTGAGTCCCCTGTCCCGGTGTCTGTGAACAGTGGTGTTTCCAGTAGTGAGTCCCCTGTCCCGGTGTCTGTGAACAGTGGTGTTTCCAGTAGTGAGTCCCCTGTCCCGGTGTCTGTGAACAGTGGTGTTTCCAGTAGTGAGTCCCCTGTCCCGGTGTCTGTGAACAGTGGTGTTTCCAGTAGTGAGTCCCCTGTCCCGGTGTCTGTGAACAGTGGTGTTTCCAGTAGTGAGTCCCCTGTCCCGGTGTCTGTGAACAGTGGTGTTTCCAGTAGTGAGTCCCCTGTCCCGGTGTCTGTGAACAGTGGTGTTTCCAGTAGTGAGTCCCCTGTCCCGGTGTCTGTGAACAGTGGTGTTTCCAGTAGTGAGTCCCCTGTCCCGGTGTCTGTGAACAGTGGTGTTTCCAGTAGTGAGTCCCCTGTCCCGGTGTCTGTGAACAGTGGTGTTTCCAGTAGTGAGTCCCCTGTCCCGGTGTCTGTGAACAGTGGTGTTTCCAGTAGTGAGTCCCCTGTCCCGGTGTCTGTGAACAGTGGTGTTTCCAGTAGTGAGTCCCCTGTCCCGGTGTCTGTGAACAGTGGTGTTTCCAGTAGTGAGTCCCCTGTCCCGGTGTCTGTGAACAGTGGTGTTTCCAGTAGTGAGTCCCCTGTCCCGGTGTCTGTGAACAGTGGTGTTTCCAGTAGTGAGTCCCCTGTCCCGGTGTCTGTGAACAGTGGTGTTTCCAGTAGTGAGTCCCCTGTCCCGGTGTCTGTGAACAGTGGTGTTTCCAGTAGTGAGTCCCCTGTCCCGGTGTCTGTGAACAATGGTGTTTCCAGTAGTGAGTCCCCTGTCCCGGTGTCTGTGAACAGTGGTGTTTCCAGTAGTGAGTCCCCTGTCCCGGTGTCTGTGAACAGTGGTGTTTCCAGTAGTGAGTCCCCTGTCCCGGTGTCTGTGAACAGTGGTGTTTCCAGTAGTGAGTCCCCTGTCCCGGTGTCTGTGAACAGTGGTGTTTCCAGTAGTGAGTCCCCTGTCCCGGTGTCTGTGAACAGTGGTGTTTCCAGTAGTGAGTCCCCTGTCCCGGTGTCTGTGAACAGTGGTGTTTCCAGTAGTGAGTCCCCTGTCCCGGTGTCTGTGAACAGTGGTGTTTCCAGTAGTGAGTCCCCTGTCCCGGTGTCTGTGAACAGTGGTGTTTCCAGTAGTGAGTCCCCTGTCCCGGTGTCTGTGAACAGTGGTGTTTCCAGTAGTGAGTCCCCTGTCCCGGTGTCTGTGAACAGTGGTGTTTCCAGTAGTGAGTCCCCTGTCCCGGTGTCTGTGAACAGTGGTGTTTCCAGTAGTGAGTCCCCTGTCCCGGTGTCTGTGAACAGTGGTGTTTCCAGTAGTGAGTCCCCTGTCCCGGTGTCTGTGAACAGTGGTGTTTCCAGTAGTGAGTCCCCTGTCCCGGTGTCTGTGAACAGTGGTGTTTCCAGTAGTGAGTCCCCTGTCCCGGTGTCTGTGAACAGTGGTGTTTCCAGTAGTGAGTCCCCTGTCCCGGTGTCTGTGAACAGTGGTGTTTCCAGTAGTGAGTCCCCTGTCCCGGTGTCTGTGAACAGTGGTGTTTCCAGTAGTGAGTCCCCTGTCCCGGTGTCTGTGAACAGTGGTGTTTCCAGTAGTGAGTCCCCTGTCCCGGTGTCTGTGAACAGTGGTGTTTCCAGTAGTGAGTCCCCTGTCCCGGTGTCTGTGAACAGTGGTGTTTCCAGTAGTGAGTCCCCTGTCCCGGTGTCTGTGAACAGTGGTGTTTCCAGTAGTGAGTCCCCTGTCCCGGTGTCTGTGAACAGTGGTGTTTCCAGTAGTGAGTCCCCTGTCCCGGTGTCTGTGAACAGTGGTGTTTCCAGTAGTGAGTCCCCTGTCCCGGTGTCTGTGAACAATGGTGTTTCCAGTAGTGAGTCCCCTGTCCCGGTGTCTGTGAACAGTGGTGTTTCCAGTAGTGAGTCCCCTGTCCCGGTGTCTGTGAACAGTGGTGTTTCCAGTAGTGAGTCCCCTGTCCCGGTGTCTGTGAACAGTGGTGTTTCCAGTAGTGAGTCCCCTGTCCCGGTGTCTGTGAACAGTGGTGTTTCCAGTAGTGAGTCCCCTGTCCCGGTGTCTGTGAACAGTGGTGTTTCCAGTAGTGAGTCCCCTGTCCCGGTGTCTGTGAACAGTGGTGTTTCCAGTAGTGAGTCCCCTGTCCCGGTGTCTGTGAACAGTGGTGTTTCCAGTAGTGAGTCCCCTGTCCCGGTGTCTGTGAACAGTGGTGTTTCCAGTAGTGAGTCCCCTGTCCCGTGTCTGTGAACAGTGGTGTTTCCAGTAGTGAGTCCCCTGTCCCGGTGTCTGTGAACAGTGGTGTTTCCAGTAGTGAGTCCCCTGTCCCGGTGTCTGTGAACAGTGGTGTTTCCAGTAGTGAGTCCCCTGTCCCGGTGTCTGTGAACAGTGGTGTTTCCAGTAGTGAGTCCCCTGTCCCGGTGTCTGTGAACAGTGGTGTTTCCAGTAGTGAGTCCCCTGTCCCGGTGTCTGTGAACAGTGGTGTTTCCAGTAGTGAGTCCCCTGTCCCGGTGTCTGTGAACAGTGGTGTTTCCAGTAGTGAGTCCCCTGTCCCGGTGTCTGTGAACAGTGGTGTTTCCAGTAGTGAGTCCCCTGTCCCGGTGTCTGTGAACAGTGGTGTTTCCAGTAGTGAGTCCCCTGTCCCGGTGTCTGTGAACAGTGGTGTTTCCAGTAGTGAGTCCCCTGTCCCGGTGTCTGTGAACAGTGGTGTTTCCAGTAGTGAGTCCCCTGTCCCGGTGTCTGTGAACAGTGGTGTTTCCAGTAGTGAGTCCCCTGTCCCGGTGTCTGTGAACAGTGGTGTTTCCAGTAGTGAGTCCCCTGTCCCGGTGTCTGTGAACAGTGGTGTTTCCAGTAGTGAGTCCCCTGTCCCGGTGTCTGTGAACAGTGGTGTTTCCAGTAGTGAGTCCCCTGTCCCGGTGTCTGTGAACAGTGGTGTTTCCAGTAGTGAGTCCCCTGTCCCGGTGTCTGTGAACAGTGGTGTTTCCAGTAGTGAGTCCCCTGTCCCGTGTCTGTGAACAGTGGTGTTTCCAGTAGTGAGTCCCCTGTCCCGGTGTCTGTGAACAGTGGTGTTTCCAGTAGTGAGTCCCCTGTCCCGGTGTCTGTGAACAGTGGTGTTTCCAGTAGTGAGTCCCCTGTCCCGGTGTCTGTGAACAGTGGTGTTTCCAGTAGTGAGTCCCCTGTCCCGGTGTCTGTGAACAGTGGTGTTTCCAGTAGTGAGTCCCCTGTCCCGGTGTCTGTGAACAGTGGTGTTTCCAGTAGTGAGTCCCCTGTCCCGGTGTCTGTGAACAGTGGTGTTTCCAGTAGTGAGTCCCCTGTCCCGGTGTCTGTGAACAGTGGTGTTTCCAGTAGTGAGTCCCCTGTCCCGGTGTCTGTGAACAGTGGTGTTTCCAGTAGTGAGTCCCCTGTCCCGGTGTCTGTGAACAGTGGTGTTTCCAGTAGTGAGTCCCCTGTCCCGTGTCTGTGAACAGTGGTGTTTCCAGTAGTGAGTCCCCTGTCCCGGTGTCTGTGAACAGTGGTGTTTCCAGTAGTGAGTCCCCTGTCCCGGTGTCTGTGAACAGTGGTGTTTCCAGTAGTGAGTCCCCTGTCCCGGTGTCTGTGAACAGTGGTGTTTCCAGTAGTGAGTCCCCTGTCCCGGTGTCTGTGAACAGTGGTGTTTCCAGTAGTGAGTCCCCTGTCCCGTGTCTGTGAACAGTGGTGTTTCCAGTAGTGAGTCCCCTGTCCCGGTGTCTGTGAACAGTGGTGTTTCCAGTAGTGAGTCCCCTGTCCCGGTGTCTGTGAACAGTGGTGTTTCCAGTAGTGAGTCCCCTGTCCCGGTGTCTGTGAACAGTGGTGTTTCCAGTAGTGAGTCCCCTGTCCCGGTGTCTGTGAACAGTGGTGTTTCCAGTAGTGAGTCCCCTGTCCCGGTGTCTGTGAACAGTGGTGTTTCCAGTAGTGAGTCCCCTGTCCCGGTGTCTGTGAACATGGTGTTTCCAGTAGTGAGTCCCCTGTCCCGGTGTCTGTGAACAGTGGTGTTTCCAGTAGTGAGTCCCCTGTCCCGGTGTCTGTGAACAGTGGTGTTTCCAGTAGTGAGTCCCCTGTCCCGGTGTCTGTGAACAGTGTGTTTCCAGTAGTGAGTCCCCTGTCCCGGTGTCTGTGAACAGTGGTGTTTCCAGTAGTGAGTCCCCTGTCCCGGTGTCTGTGAACAGTGGTGTTTCCAGTAGTGAGTCCCCTGTCCCGGTGTCTGTGAACAGTGGTGTTTCCAGTAGTGAGTCCCCTGTCCCGGTGTCTGTGAACAGTGGTGTTTCCAGTAGTGAGTCCCCTGTCCCGGTGTCTGTGAACAGTGGTGTTTCCAGTAGTGAGTCCCCTGTCCCGGTGTCTGTGAACAGTGGTGTTTCCAGTAGTGAGTCCCCTGTCCCGGTGTCTGTGAACAGTGGTGTTTCCAGTAGTGAGTCCCCTGTCCCGGTGTCTGTGAACAATGGTGTTTCCAGTAGTGAGTCCCCTGTCCCGGTGTCTGTGAACAGTGGTGTTTCCAGTAGTGAGTCCCCTGTCCCGGTGTCTGTGAACAGTGGTGTTTCCAGTAGTGAGTCCCCTGTCCCGGTGTCTGTGAACAGTGGTGTTTCCAGTAGTGAGTCCCCTGTCCCGGTGTCTGTGAACAGTGGTGTTTCCAGTAGTGAGTCCCCTGTCCCGGTGTCTGTGAACAGTGGTGTTTCCAGTAGTGAGTCCCCTGTCCCGGTGTCTGTGAACAGTGGTGTTTCCAGTAGTGAGTCCCCTGTCCCGGTGTCTGTGAACAGTGGTGTTTCCAGTAGTGAGTCCCCTGTCCCGGTGTCTGTGAACAGTGGTGTTTCCAGTAGTGAGTCCCCTGTCCCGGTGTCTGTGAACAGTGGTGTTTCCAGTAGTGAGTCCCCTGTCCCGGTGTCTGTGAACAGTGGTGTTTCCAGTAGTGAGTCCCCTGTCCCGGTGTCTGTGAACAGTGGTGTTTCCAGTAGTGAGTCCCCTGTCCCGGTGTCTGTGAACAGTGGTGTTTCCAGTAGTGAGTCCCCTGTCCCGGTGTCTGTGAACAATGGTGTTTCCAGTAGTGAGTCCCCTGTCCCGGTGTCTGTGAACAGTGGTGTTTCCAGTAGTGAGTCCCCTGTCCCGGTGTCTGTGAACAGTGGTGTTTCCAGTAGTGAGTCCCCTGTCCCGGTGTCTGTGAACAGTGGTGTTTCCAGTAGTGAGTCCCCCTGTCCCGGTGTCTGTGAACAGTGGTGTTTCCAGTAGTGAGCCCCTGTCCCGGTGTCTGTGAACAGTGCTGTTTCCAGTAGTGAGTCCCCTGTCCCGTGTCTGTGAACAGTGGTGTTTCCAGTAGTGAGTCCCCTGTCCCGGTGTCTGTGAACAGTGGTGTTTCCAGTAGTGAGCCCCTGTCCCGGTGTCTGTGAACAGTGTGTTTCCAGTAGTGAGTCCCCTGTCCCGGTGTCTGTGAACAGTGGTGTTTCCAGTAGTGAGTCCCCTGTCCCGGTGTCTGTGAACAGTGGTGTTTCCAGTAGTGAGTCCCCTGTCCCGGTGTCTGTGAACAGTGGTGTTTCCAGTAGTGAGTCCCCTGTCCCGGTGTCTGTGAACAATGGTGTTTCCAGTAGTGAGTCCCCTGTCCCGGTGTCTGTGAACAGTGGTGTTTCCAGTAGTGAGTCCCCTGTCCCGGTGTCTGTGAACAGTGGTGTTTCCAGTAGTGAGTCCCCTGTCCCGGTGTCTGTGAACAATGGTGTTTCCAGTAGTGAGTCCCCTGTCCCGGTGTCTGTGAACAATGGTGTTTCCAGTAGTGAGTCCCCTGTCCCGGTGTCTGTGAACAGTGGTGTTTCCAGTAGTGAGTCCCCTGTCCCGGTGTCTGTGAACAGTGGTGTTTCCAGTAGTGAGTCCCCTGTCCCGGTGTCTGTGAACAGTGGTGTTTCCAGTAGTGAGTCCCCTGTCCCGGTGTCTGTGAACAGTGGTGTTTCCTGTAGTGAGTCCCCTGTCCCGGTGTCTGTGAACAGTGGTGTTTCCAGTAGTGAGTCCCCTGTCCCGGTGTCTGTGAACAGTGGTGTTTCCAGTAGTGAGTCCCCTGTCCCGGTGTCTGTGAACAGTGGTGTTTCCAGTAGTGAGTCCCCTGTCCCGGTGTCTGTGAACAATGTTGTTTCCTGTAGTGATTCCCCTATCCCGGTGTCTGTGAACGGTGTTGTTTCCAGTTGTGAGTCCCTTGTCCCGTTTCTGTGAACAGTGATGTTTCCTGTAGTGAGCCCACTGTCCCCGTGTCTGTGAACAGTGGTGTTTCCAGTAGTGAGTCCCCTGTCCCGGTGTCTGTGAACAATGGTGTTTCCAGCAGTGAGCCCCCTCTCCCGGCGTCTGTGAACAATGTTGTTTCCTGTAGTGATTCCCCTATCCCGGTGTCTGTGAACGGTGTTGTTTCCAGTCGTGAGTCCCTTGTCCCGTTTCTGTGAACAGTGATGTTTCCTGTAGTGAATCCCCTGTCCCCGTGTCTGTGAACAGTGGTGTTTCCAGTAGTGAGTCCCCTGTCCCGCTGTCTCTGAACAGTGGTGTTTCCAGTAGTGAGTCCCCTGTCCCGGTGTCTGTGAACAATGGTGTTTCTGGTAGTGAGTCCCCTGTTCCGGTGTCTGTGAACAATGGTTTTTCCAGTAGTGAGCCCCCTGTCCCGGTGTCTGTGAACAGTGGTGTTTCCAGTAGTGAGCCCACTGTCCCAGTGTCTGTGCACAGTGGTGTTTCCAGTAATGAGTCCCTGTCCCAGTGTCCGTAAACAGTGGTGTTTCCAGTAGTGAGTCCCCTGTCTCGGTGTCTGTGAACAGTGCTGTTTCCAGTAGTGAGCCCCCTGTCCCGGTGTCTGTGAACAGTGGTGTTTCCAGTAGTGAGTCCCCTGTCCCGGTGTCTGTGAACAGTGGTGTTTCCAGTAGTGAGTCCCCTGTCCCAGTGTCTGTGAACAGTGGTGTTTCCTGTAGTGAGTCCCCTGTCCCGGTGTCTATGAACAGTGGTGTTTCCAGTAGTGAGTCCCCTGTCCCGGTGTCAGTGAACAATGGTGTTTCCAGTAGTGAGTCCCCTGTCCCGTGTATATGAACAGTGGTCTTTCCAGTAGTGAGTCCCCTGTCCTGGTGTCTGTGAACAATGGTGTTTCCAATAGTGTGTCCCCTGTCCCGGTGTCTGTGAACAATGGTGTTTCCAGTAATGAGTCACCTCTCCCGGTGTCTGTGAGCAGTGGTGTTTCCAGTCGTGAGTCCCCTGTCCCGGTGTCAGTGAACAGTCGTGTTTCCAGTAGTGAGTCCCCTGTCCCGGTGTCTGTGAACAGTGTTGTTTCCAGTAGTGAGTCCCCTGTCCCGGTGTCTGTGAACAGTGGTGTTTCCAGTAGTGATCCCCCTATCCCGGTGTCTATGAACAGTGTTGTTTCCAGTAGTGAGCCCCCTGTCCCGGTGTCTGTGATCAATGCTGTTTCCAGTAGTGAGTCCCCTGTCCTCGTGTCTGTGAACAGTGGTGTTTCCAGTAGTGAGTCCCCTGTCCCGGTGTCTGTGAACAGTGGTGTTTCCAGTAGTGAGCCCCCTGTCCCGGTGTCTGTGAACAGTGGTGTTTCCAGTAGTGAGTCCCCTGTCCCGGTGTCAGTGAACAATGGTGTTTCCAGTAGTGAGTCCCCTGTCCCGGTGTCTGTGAACAATGGTCTTTCCAGTAGTGAGTCCCCTGTCCCGGTGTCTGTGAACAATGGTGTTTCCAGCAGTGAGCCCATTCTCCCGGTGTCTGTGAACAACGTTGTTTCCAGTAGTGATTCCCCTATCCCAGTGTCTGTGAACGGTGTTGTTTCCAGTCGTGAGTCCCTTGTCCCGTTTCTGTGAACAGTGATGTTTCCTGTAGTGAGTCCCCTGTCCCGGTGTCTGTGAACAGTAGTGTTTCCAGTAGTGAGTCCCCTGTCCCCGTGTCTGTGAACAGTGGTGTTTCCAGTAGTGAGTCCCCTGTCCCGCTGTCTCTGAACAGTGGTGTTTCCAGTAGTGAGTCCCCTGTCCCGGTGTCTGTGAACAGTGGTGTTTCCAGTAGTGAGTCCCCTGTCCCGGTGTCAGTGAACAATGGTGTTTCCAGTAGTGAGTCCCATGTCACGGTGTCTGTGAACAATGGTCTTTCCAGTAGTGAGTCCCCTGTCCCGGTGTCTGTGAACAATGGTGTTTCCAGTAGTGAGTCCCCTGTCCCGGTGTATATGAACAGTGGTCTTTCCGGTAGTGAGTCCCCTGTCCCGGTGTCTGTGAACAATGGTGTTTCCAGTAATGAGTCCCCTCTCCCGGTGTCTGTGAACAGTGGTGTTTCCAGTAGTGAGTCCCCTGTCCCGGTGTCTATGAACAGTGGTGTTTCCAGTAGTGAGCCCCCTGTCACAGTGTCTGTGATCAGTGATGTTTCCAGTAGTGAGTCCCCTGTCCTGGTGTCTGTGAACAGTGGTGTTTCCCGTAGTGAGTCCCCTGTCCTGGTGTCTGTGATCAGTGATGTTTCCAGTAGTGAGTCCCCTGTCCTGGTGTCTGTGAACAGTGGTGTTTCCAGTATTGAGACCCCTGTGTCTGTGTCTGTGAACAATGGTGTTTCCGGTAGTGAGTCCCCTGTCCCGGTGTCAGTGAACAGTCGTGTTTCCAGTAGTGAATCCCCTGTCCCGGTGTCTGTGAACGGTGTTGTTTCCAGTCCTGAGTCCCCTGTCCCGTTTCTGTGAACAGTGATGTTTCCTGTAGTGAGTCCCCTGTCCCGGTGTCTGTGAACAGTAGTGTTTCCAGTAGTGAGTCCCCTGTCCCGGTGTCTGTGAACAGTGGTGTTTCCAGTAGTGATCCCCCTGTCCCGGTGTCTATGAACAGTGGTGTTTCCAGTAGTGAGCCCGCTGTCACGGTGTCTGTGATCAGTGATGTTTCCAGTAGTGAGTCCCCTGTCCTGGTGTCTGTGATCAGTGATGTTTCCAGTAGTGAGTCCCCTGTCCTGGTGTCTCTGAACAGTGGTGTTTCCAGTGGTGAGCCCCCTGTCCCGGTGTCTGTGAACAGTGGTGTTTCCAGTAGTGAGACCCCTGTCCCTGTGTTTGTGCACAATGGTGTTTCCAGTAGTGAGTCCCCTGTCCCGGTGTCTATGAACAGTGGTTTTTCCAGTAGTGAATCCCCTGTCCCGGTGTCTGTGAACAGTGTTGTTTCCAGTAGTGAGTCCCCTGTCCCGGTGTCTGTGAACAGTGGAGTTTCCAGTAGTGATCCCCCTATCCCGGTGTCTATGAACAGTGGTTTTTCCAGTATTGAGCCCCCTGTCCCCGTGTCTGTGATCAGTGCTGTTTCCAGTAGTGAGTCCCCTGTCCTCGTGTCTGTGAACAGTGGTGTTTCCAGTAGTGAGTCCCCTGTCCAGGTGTCTGTGAACAGTGGTGTTTCCAGCAGTGAGCCCCCTCTCCCGGTGTCTGTGAACAATGTTGTTTCCTGTAGTGATTCCCCTATCCCGGTGTCTCTGAACAGTGGTGTTTCCAGTAGTGAGTCCCCTGTCCCGCTGTCTCTGAACAGTGGTGTTTCCAGTAGTGAGTCCCCTGTCCCGGTGTCTGTGAACAATGGTGTTTCTGGTAGTGAGTCCGCTGTTCCGGTGTCTGTGAACAATGGTGTTTCCAGTAGTGAGTCCCCTGTCCCGGTGTCTGTGAACAATGTTCTTTCCAGTAGTGAGTCCCCTGTCCCGGTGTCTGTGAACAATGGTGTTTCCAGTAGTGAGTCCCCTGTCCCGGTGTCTGTGAACAGTGGTGTTTCCGGTAGTGAGTCCCCTGTCCCGGTGTCTGTGAACAATGGTTCTTTCCAGTAGTGAGTCCCCTGTCCCGGTGTCTGTGAACAATGGTGTTTCCAGTAGTGAGTCCCCTCTCCCGGTGTCTGTGAACAGTGGTGTTTCTGTAGTGAGTCCCCTGTCCCGGTGTCTGTGAACAATGGTTTTTCTGGTAGTGAGTCCCCTGTCCCGTTGTCTGTGAACAATGTTTTTCCAGTCGTGAGTCCCCTGTCCCGGTGTCTGTGAACAATGGTGTTTCCTGCAGTGAGCCCCCTCTCCCGGCGTCTGTGAACAATGTTGTTTCCTGTAGTGAGTCCCTTGTCCCGTTTCTGTGAACAGTGATGTTTCCTGTAGTGAGTCCCCTGTCCCGGTGTCTGTGAAAAGTAGTGTTTCCAGTAGTGAATCCCCTGTCCCCGTGTCTGTGAACAGTGGTGCTTCCAGTAGTGAGTCCCCTGTCCCGGTGTCTGTGAACAATGGTGTTTCTGGTAGTGAGTCCCCTGTCCCGGTGTCTGTGAACAATGGTGTTTCCAGTAGTGAGTCCCCTGTCCCGGTGTTTGTGAACAATGGTGTTTCCAGTAGTGATTCCCCTATCCCGGTGTCTGTGAACAGTGGTGTTTCCAGTCCTGAGTCCCCTGTCCCGTTTCTGTGAACAGTGATGTTTCCTGTAGTGAGTCCCCTGTCCCGGTGTCTGTGAACAGTAGTGTTTCCAGTAGTGAGTCCCCTGTCCCGGTGTCTGTGAACAGTGGTGTTTCCAGTAGTGATCCCCCTGTCCCGGTGTCTATGAACAGTGGTGTTTCCAGTAGTGAGCCCGCTGTCACGGTGTCTGTGATCAGTGATGTTTCCAGTAGTGAGTCCCCTGTCCTGGTGTCTGTGATCAGTGATGTTTCCAGTCGTGAGTCCCCTGTCCTGGTGTCTCTGAACAGTGGTGTTTCCAGTGGTGAGCCCCCTGTCCCGGTGTCTGTGAACAGTGGTGTTTCCAGTAGTGAGACCCCTGTCCCTGTGTTTGTGCACAATGGTGTTTCCAGTAGTGAGTCCCCTGTCCCGGTGTCTATGAACAGTGGTTTTTCCAGTAGTGAATCCCCTGTCCCGGTGTCTGTGAACAGTGTTGTTTCCAGTAGTGAGTCCCCTGTCCCGGTGTCTGTGAACAGTGGAGTTTCCAGTAGTGATCCCCCTATCCCGGTGTCTATGAACAGTGGTTTTTCCAGTATTGAGCCCCCTGTCCCCGTGTCTGTGATCAGTGCTGTTTCCAGTAGTGAGTCCCCTGTCCTCGTGTCTGTGAACAGTGGTGTTTCCAGTAGTGAGTCCCCTGTCCAGGTGTCTGTGAACAGTGGTGTTTCCAGTAGTGATTCCCCTATCCCGGTGTCTCTGAACAGTGGTGTTTCCAGTAGTGAGTCCCCTGTCCCGCTGTCTCTGAACAGTGGTGTTTCCAGTAGTGAGTCCCCTGTCCCGGTGTCTGTGAACAATGGTGTTTCTGGTAGTGAGTCCGCTGTCCCGGTGTCTGTGAACAATGGTGTTTCCAGTAATGAGTCCCCTCTCCCGGTGTCTGTGAACAGTGGTGTTTCCAGTAGTGAGTCCCCTGTCCCGGTGTCTGTGAACAGTGGTGTTTCTGGTAGTGAGTCCCCTGTCCCGTTGTCTGTGAACAATGGTTTTTCCAGTAGTGAGTCCCCTGTCCCGGTGTCTGTGAACAATGGTGTTTCCAGCAGTGAGCCCCCTCTCCCGGCGTCTGTGAACAATGTTGTTTCCTGTAGTGATTCCCCTATCCCGGTGTCTGTGAACGGTGTTGTTTCCTGTAGTGATTCCCCTATCCCGGTGTCTGTGAACGGTGTTGTTTCCAGTCGTGAGTCCCTTGTCCCGTTTTTGTGAACAGTGATGTTTCCTGTAGTGAGTCCCCTGTCCCGGTGTCTGTGACAAGTAGTGTTTCCAGTAGTGAATCCCCTGTCCCCGTGTCTGTGAACAGTGGTGTTTCCAGTAGTGACTCCCCTGTCCCGCTGTCTCTGAACAATGGTGTTTCTGGTAGTGAGTCCCCTGTTCCGGTGTCTGTGAACAGTGGTGTTTCCAGTAGTGATTCCCCTATCCCGGTGTCTGTGAACGGTGTTGTTTCCAATCCTGAGTCCCCTGTCCCGTTTCTGTGAACAGTGATGTTTCCTGTAGTGAGTCCCCTGTCCCGGTGTCTGTGAACAGTGGTGTTTCCAGTAGTGATCCCCCTGTCCCGGTGTCTATGAACAGTGGTGTTTCCAGTAGTGAGCCCGCTGTCACGGTGTCTGTGATCAGTGATGTTTCCAGTAGTGAGTCCCCTGTCCTGGTGTCTGTGAACAGTGGTGTTTCCAGTAGTGAGTCCCCTGTCCTGGTGTCTGTGAACAGTGGTGTTTCCAGTGGTGAGCCCCCTGTCCCGGTGTCTATGAACAGTGGTGTTTCCAGTACTGAGCCCCCTGTCCTGGTGTCTGTGAACAGTGGTGTTTCCAGTAGTGAGCCCCCTGTCCCGGTGTCTGTGAACAGTGGTGTTTCTAGTAGTGAGTCCCCTGTCCCGGTGTCAGTGAACGATGGTGTTTCCAGTCATGAGTCCCCTGTCCCGGTGTCTGTGAACAATGGTCTTTCCAGTAGTGAGTCCCCTGTCCCGGTGTCTGTGAACAATGGTCTTTCCAGTAGTGAGTCCCCTGTCCCGGTGTCTGTGAACAATGGTGTTTCCAGTAGTGAGTCCCCTGTCTCGGTGTCTATGAACAGTGGTGTATCCGGAAGTGAGTCCCCTGTGCCAGTGTCTGTGAAAAGTGGTGTTTCCAGTAGTGAGTCCCCTGTCCAGGTGTCTGTCAACAGTGGTGTTTCCAGTAGTGAGTCCCCTGTCCCGGTGTCTGTGAACAGTGGTGTTTCCAGTAATGAGTCCCCTGTGCCAGTGTCTGTGAAAAGTGGTGTTTCCAGTAGTGAGTCCCCTGTCCTGGTGTCTGTGAACAGTGGTGTTTCCCATAGTGAGTCCCCTGTCCTGGTGTCTGTGATCAGTGATGTTTCCAGTAGTGAGTCCCCTGTCCTGGTGTCTGTGAACAGTGGTGTTTTCAGTAGTGAGTCCCCTGTCCTGGTGTCTGTGAACAGTGGTGTTTCCAGTGGGGAGCCCCCTGTCCCGGTGTCTGTGAACAGTGGTGTTTCCAGTAGTGAGACCCCTGTCCCTGTGTCTGTGAACAATGGTGTTTCCAGTAGTGAGTCCCCTGTCCCGGTGTCAGTGAACAGTTGTGTTTCCAGTAGTGAGTCCCCTGTCCCGGTGTCTGTGAACAGTGTTGTTTCCAGTAGTGATCCCCCTATCCCGGTGTCTATGAACAGTGGTGTTTCCAGTAGTGAGCCCCCTGTCCCGGTGCCTGTGAACAGTGGTGTTTCCAGTAGTGAGCCCCCTGTCCCGGTGTCTGTGAACAGTGGTATTTCCAGTAGTGAGTCCCCTGTCCCGGTGTCAGTGAATGATGGTGTTTCCAGTCGTGAGTCCCCTGTCCCGGTGTCTGTGAACAATGGTCTTTCCAGTAGTGAGTCCCCTGTCCCGGTGTCTGTGAACAATGGTGTTTCCAGTAGTGAGTCCCCTGTCTCGGTGTCTATGAACAGTGGTGTATCCGGAAGTGAGTCCCCTGTCCCGGTGTCTGTGAACAATGATGTTTCCAGTAATGAGTCCCCTGTGCCAGTGTCTGTGAAAAGTGGTGTTTCTAGTAGTGAGTCCCCTGTCCAGGTGTCTGTCAACAGTGGTGTTTCCAGTAGTGAGTCCCCTGTCCCGGTGTCTGTGAACAGTGGTGTTTCCAGTAATGAGTCCCCTGTGCCAGTGTCTATGAAAAGTGGTGTTTCCAGTAGTGAGTCCCCTTTCCTGGTGTCTGTGAACAGTGGTGTTTCCAGTAGTGAGTCCCCTGTCCTGGTGTCTGTGTTCAGTGATGTTTCCAGTAGTGAGTCCCCTGTCGTGGTGTCTGTGAACAGTGGTGTTTCCAGTAGTGAGTCCCCTGTCCTGGTGTCTGTGAACAGTGGTGTTTCCAGTGGGGAGCCCCCTGTCCCGGTGTCTGTGAACAGTGGTGTTTCCAGTAGTGAGACCCCTGTCCCTGTGTCTGTGAACAATGGTGTTTCCAGTAGTGAGTCCCCTGTCCCGGTGTCAGTGAACAGTCGTGTGTCCAGTAGTGAGTCCCCTGTCCTGGTGTCTGTGAACAGTGGTGTTTCCCATAGTGAGTCCCCTGTCCTGGTGTCTGTGATCAGTGATGTTTCCAGTAGTGAGTCCCCTGTCCTGGTGTCTGTGAACAGTGGTGTTTCCAGTGGGGAGCCCCCTGTCCCGGTGTCTGTGAACAGTGGTGTTTCCAGTAGTGAGACCCCTGTCCCTGTGTCTGTGAACAATGGTGTTTCCAGTAGTGAGTCCCCTGTCCCGGTGTCAGTGAACAGTCGTGTGTCCAGTAGTGAGTCCCCTGTCCTGGTGTCTGTGAACAGTGGTGTTTCCCATAGTGAGTCCCCTGTCCTGGTGTCTGTGATCAGTGATGTTTCCAGTAGTGAGTCCCCTGTCCTGGTGTCTGTGAACAGTGGTGTTTTCAGTAGTGAGTCCCCTGTCCTGGTGTCTGTGAACAGTGGTGTTTCCAGTGGGGAGCCCCCTGTCCCGGTGTCTGTGAACAGTGGTGTTTCCAGTAGTGAGACCCCTGTCCCTGTGTCTGTGAACAATGGTGTTTCCAGTAGTGAGTCCCCTGTCCCGGTGTCAGTGAACAGTTGTGTTTCCAGTAGTGAGTCCCCTATCCCGGTGTCTATGAACAGTGGTGTTTCCAGTAGTGAGCCCCCTGTCCCGGTGCCTGTGAACAGTGGTGTTTCCAGTAGTGAGCCCCCTGTCCCGGTGTCTGTGAACAGTGGTATTTCCAGTAGTGAGTCCCCTGTCCCGGTGTCAGTGAATGATGGTGTTTCCAGTCGTGAGTCCCCTGTCCCGGTGTCTGTGAACAATGGTCTTTCCAGTAGTGAGTCCCCTGTCCCGGTGTCTGTGAACAATGGTCTTTCCAGAAGTGAGTCCCCTGTCCCGGTGTCTGTGAACAATGGTGTTTCCAGTAGTGAGTCCCCTGTCTCGGTGTCTATGAACAGTGGTGTATCCGGAAGTGAGTCCCCTGTCCAGGTGTCTGTCAACAGTGGTGTTTCCAGTAATGAGTCCCCTGTGCCAGTGTCTATGAAAAGTGGTGTTTCCAGTAGTGAGTCCCCTTTCCTGGTGTCTGTGAACAGTGGTGTTTCCAGTAGTGAGTCCCCTGTCCTGGTGTCTGTGAACAGTGGTGTTTCCAGTGGGGAGCCCCCTGTCCCGGTGTCTGTGAACAGTGGTGTTTCCAGTAGTGAGTCCCCTGTCCCGGTGTCAGTGAACAGTCGTGTGTCCAGTAGTGAGTCCCCTGTCCCGGTGTCTGTGAACAGTGTTGTTTCCAGTAGTGATCCCCCTATCCTGGTGTCTATGAACAGTGGTGTTTCCAGCAGTGAGCCCCCTGTCCAGGTGTCTGTGAACAGTGGTGTTTCCAGCAGTGAGTCCCCTGTCCCGGTGTCAGTGAACAATGGTGTTTCCAGTAGTGAGTCCCCTGTCCCGGTGTCTGTGAAGGGCAGCAACAGGGTGAGACTGCAGCTGGAGACTCGCTTCAGGAAGAAGTTGCTGGGGCCAGCCCATTGCCCGCTGTCAGATATCTATCACCACATGTCAGAGGGGGCACCGTGACAACCACCCGGTCTGAGCCGCTATCACCGAGCTCTCCTCCACAATTACAATGCTCTAGTTGGAAAATATTCCGAGTCGTAGTTTGAACGCGACACCCCACCTTGTCCTAAATCATTCCCCACATGTCCCGTCTTCTGTAGAATGAAAGGAAACAGTTCTGAATAGGTTCCTTTTCATAAACGCCTCTTGCCTCTGCCGGCTCCTACAATTGTGGTTCTTTCATTCCCGGCCTCGGGCTTCTCCTCTGCAACAGGCGGTTCAGACCTCATTGACTGATGCTGTCCAGCAGGAATCTGTTGGGAGTGGAGCGGCCCTTCCTGATCTCTGATGGTGGGTTGTTTCCCCTTTCGGAAGACGGTGCAGAGATTGAAGGCGCCCTGGCTGCCTTTACATGGAGTGCCAGCCCCTGCTCAGATAGCAGAGTTTGTTGGGACCGATCACAGCGGCAGCAAGCGGATAATCAGCGGCATGTGAGTCTTCAGCTGATTCCCATCTGATGGAAGGAAGGTCCGCCGGGACAGGATGGGGGTGAAGGAGATTGGGGTCCCTCCTCGTTGCTGTGAAGTTGTCTGGTGATCAATGCAATGCGGCCCCGGGTGCTGGCACTGGGAAAGTCGGTTATTATAGAGCGCGGTTCCACGGGAGACTGACTCCTCTTACCTTGGCTGCTCTGGGGAGGTCACTGAACTTCCTCCGGTTTCAATGGCCATGCAGTGGTTGCTGGAGGGGACGCTCACTGCCAAGACCAACCGCCTCCCACTGGGCCTGGACCGTGCCCAGAGCGGCCGTGTTGCCCTCAGCACCTCAAAGCTGGACAGTCCGTGGCCGTATTTCAAATTGTAAGCCCAGCTGAAGAGTGCGTGGATGTGAGGGTTAGTGAGTGAGGAACCAGCAGCCTCAGGCTCCAGTGATCCGCATTGTTTCACACACTCAAGGCTGCCTTGCCTATCTCTTAATCCGCCTTTGATACCATGACCACAGTCTTGAAAATGTCAATTGACCCGCAGCATCTACAGCCTTTTGGAGAGTTCCAGTGTTCTGCTACCCCTTATGTGAAGAAAATCCTTCCTGATTTCACTCCTGGAAGGCCAGGCTCGAATTGTAAGGTGATGCCCCCTTGTTCAGTATTCCTGACCACTGGATCTATTCTCATCTACCCATAGAATAGAATCAGAGAATGCTTACAGCACAGGAGGCCATTCGGCCCGGGACAGCTCTCTGCAAGAGCACTTCAGCCAGTCCCACTCCCCCCCTTTCCCCGGAGCCCTGCTAATCTTTTCCTTCAGGTACTTATCCAATTCCTGCTGGAAAGCCACGGCCCAATCGAATATTTTAACGTTATAAACAGCTCGATCAGTTCACCCTCAATCATCATTATAAGGGAATACAAGCTATGCTTCTGCAATCTGTCCTCATAATTTAACCTTTTAAACCCCTGCTGATCCCAGTATTGTTGGTTAATGGGTCTTGGCGATTGGTCTCTGTCTGCTCGATGCATCTCTATCTGTCCCTCTCTCTCTGGCTCACTCTGTCCCTCACTCCCCTTTCCCTCCCTGTCACTGTCTCTCTCTTTTGCTCTATCTCTATCCCTCTCTATAACACTCTCTTTCTGCCAATCTCTCTCTCTCGCCCCTCTCGCTGTCTGACTCTCACTCTCAGTAACTCACAGCACTGTTGATTCCGAGTTATTCTGTCCTCCTGCTCCATAACATCCAAGCTATGTTTTGTAGATCCCCAGTATTGTTTGTGGGGATCTTCTGATGTGACGGAGCAGCAGCTTCTGCCAGGAGCTCAGAGGAGGCGGTGCTGTTGTCCCGGCTCACCTCCTTTCCTTTAGTGCAGAGCTTCCAGCGGCAAAGACCCAAACTTCTCAGATCATTCCTTCCTCCCTCCCTCCAGTGTTCTTCTCCCCGCAAGGGACGGGCTTGTGCTGGGATCGCGGTCTAACGGCCCAGGAGCCTCTGCCACCTCCCGAAGTGATGCTGTGGTTTGTGTGTGATTAATTGTGGGATGTTTGACTCTAAGCTTCTACAAGTGTGTAAAAAGAAGGATTAGTGAAGACAAATGTAGGTCCCTTACAGTCAGAAACAAGGGAATTTATAATGGGGAACAAGGAATTGGCAGAGCAATGAAACAAAGACTTTGCTTCTGTCTTCACAGTAGATGACACAAATAACTTCCCAGAAATGCTGAGGAACCAAGGGTCTAGTGAGAAGGAGGAATTAAAGGAAATTAGTATTAGTAAAAAAATAGTACTGGAGAAATTAATGGGACTGAAAGCTGATAAATCCCCAAGGCCTGATAATCTGCATCCCAGAGTACTAAAAGAGGTAACCATTGAAATTATGGATGCATTGGTTGTCATCGTCCAAAATTCTATAGATTATGGAACAGTTCCTGCAGATTGGAGGGTGGCAAATGTAACCCCACTATTTAAAAAAGGAGGGAGAGAAAACAGGGAACTGTTAGCCTAACATCAGTAGTAGGGAAAATGCTAGATAAAGGATGTGATAACAGGACACTTAGAAAATATCAACAGGCTTAGACAAAGTTAACATGGATTTATGAAAGGGAAATCGTGTTTGACAAACCTACTGGAGTTTTTTGAGGATGTAACTGGTAGAATAGATAAGGGAGAACCAGTGGATGTGGTGTATTTGGATTTTCAGAAGGCCTTTGATAAAGTCCCACATAAGAGGCTAGTGTGCAAAATTAAAGCACATGGGATTGGGGGTAATGTACTGGCATGGATTGAAAATTGGTTAACAGACAGGAAACAGAGAGTAGGAATAAATGGGTCTTTTTCAGGGTGGCAGGCAGTGACTAGTGGGGTACCGCAGGGATCAGTGCTTAGACCCCAGCTATTCACAATATATATCAATGATTTGGATGAGGGAACCAAATGTAATATTTCCAAGTTTGCCGATGACACAAAACTAGGTGGGATTGTGAGTTGTTAGGAAGATACAAAGAGGCTTCAAGGCGATTTAGACAAGTTGAGTGGGCAAATACATGGCAGATGCAGTATAACATGGATAAATGTGAAGTTATCCACTTCAGTAGGAAAAACAGAAAGGCAGAGTATAATTTAAATGGTGATAGATTGGGAAATATTGATGTGCAAAGGGACCTGGGAGTCCTGGTACACTAGTCACTGAAAGCAAACATACAGGTGCAGCAAGCAGTTAGGAAGGCAAATGGTATGTTGGCCTTCATTGCAAGGGGATTTGAGTACAGGAGCAAGGATGTCTTACTAGTTATATAGGGCCTTGGTGAGACCAGACCTGGAGTAGTGTGTGCAGTTTTGGTCTCCTTACCTAAAAAAGGATATACTTGCCATAGAGGGAGTGCAGCGAAGGTTCAGCAGACTGATTCCTGGGATGGCATGAAGGGATAATTACAAGTCCTAGCCCTTTCAGACTATCCCAGATCAGACGTATTCCCCAGACGTTTACCTTCAACTAGTTTGTGGTAGCCAGATCCTATAAGACGCTTAATTGGGTCTAAAGGTCAGACTACCTCTCCCTAAAAGGAAAGAAACGGTCTAAAGATGTTACCGTCCTCCAGATAGTACTTTTAATAAGTTTAACTAGACTGTAACCTTCCAGATATTATAAGGGTCTGGAATACCCCCCAGAATTCTGCAACTCCTTTGAGTGTACAGAAATTGAGTTCGCAAGATGATACAGAATACTCTTTGAGACTCTTCTAAAAATATATAGATTTATTAATAAACTGACATTTAGTTAACATTTATTATGGCAATCGCAACTTTAATCATTCAAAATACAAATAGCTTACATTATCTTATTCTCAGATCTTTATTCTCAAATCTTAACTTCGTTACATTTCCACACTTCTACTTATTTCTTAATCCAGAATATCCACCAAAATCAAATACCTTGATTACCCGAGACTCAAAAGTTGTAAACTTAGAGAATGTCTGTAAAGTTGAGAAACGCTTGTCTTCCCAGCGACTTCTGACTTTTCTGTCTGAAAAGGTCTATTTTTATATCTTTTTTGGGTGGTTTATCCTTTGAAGTTTTTGTGATGATGTAAGCTTAATTGTATCAAGTCATTCTTTGCTGACTTTGTTCTATTCTTTACTGTCATTTCAGCTGTCAGCTTTTAGACTTGTGTCCTGTTTCGGTGTTTCCAAAACTATCAAACACAATGACAGCAATGGTTTCTGTTTGATGCCATTCTTATCGAAGTCTTTCTATTGAATTTCTAATACTACTTTAACTGGTTTTTATCAGACGTTGCGACTCCATGGTATTGCACGTTCAATACAAGAACAATGTAATTGCTTGGTGTATCCATTGAAGTAATATTTTCAAAGTCATGTGTTTGTGTACCTTTTACAACTTGTAAATTAAAAACACTTCTCTAGTATCTTCATGTATTTCTAATTTACTTCAATTGGTTTTTATCAGACCTCGGGACTCCATATTTCAAACTTAACATTAAAACTATTTGTTCAGCAGGCATTTCTTTTACTTGATGTCATTTCTTCAAAGGCACTTGTTTTTTTTAATGTTCTGTGCACCTGTTCGACGTGTTAAATTATAACACTTTACTTGGGTCATTCCATTGTTTTGATTCCAATGTCCAGACGCTCTGGAAGCAAACCTTTGCTTTATCAATAGGGCTTGTTTCTTGGTCAATAACCCATTCCCATTTCAAAGCCTGTGGTGTTTTACAACTTGTGAATAACTGATCTTTGTCTCAGAAGCCTGTATTGTGCCTACAGCCTGTGTCGCCGAGGCTTTCATACTTTTAAACCCAGTATGTCATTTATTAATGATTTCAGAAATCTGTTTTTAGTATCGTGTATTTTTCTGAATCCTGGCTATTCCTTCACAGGCAGGACTGTCGTATGAGGAGAGATTGGGTCGACTAGGCCTGTATTCACTAGAGTTTAGAAGAATGAGAGGGGATCTCATTGAAATGTATAAAATTCTGACAGGGCTAGACAGACTGGATGCAGGGAGGATGTTTCCCCTGGCTGGGGGGGTCTAGAACGAGGAGTCAGTCTCAGGATACAGGGTAGGACATTTAGGACTGAGATGAGGAGAAATGTCTTCACTCAGAGGGTGGTGAACCTGTGGAATTCTCTACCACAAAAGGCTGGGGAGGCCAAGTCACTGAATATATTGGAGTAGCTAGATAGATTTCTAGACGCAAAAGGTGTCAAGGGTATGGGGAGAGCGCGGGAATATGGTATTGAGATAGAGGATCAGCCATGGTCTACTCCTGCTCCTATTTTTCTATTCTTGACCGGTCCCATTCTGGCCTGAAGGGGCTGGGGATTTTTATATCAGTTTGAGGGATTTCAGTCAAATTATAAACATTTATAGAGAGAATGTAGTGATGAACTGGCTCCAGAAATGAAGAGAGGTCATCTGCCGCCACCACCGTCCCCCAGGTCACTGAGAAACTCCCAGGAGCCGGTAGTCTCACTGATCTTCCCTTCTCCAGACCGCAGACTGAGATCAAGGGCAGTGTCCCCGACCATCCTGAGCTAAGAGAACCTCAGCACAGCCTAGAGAGAGAACTCGGGCCCTTCCTTCTCTAGATGGTTCAAGCCACACCAGATCCCGCATCCAGCCAATCAAAGGGGATCTCAGAGGCTCTCTAATAGTTTGAAATGTCTGCCTCCCCCTTGTTACAATATCGGAGTTTAAAATGCCACCCTGCCTTTCAGCAGTTGTACCCTTCGGCCCGGGAACAGATCTGATCCCCCTGGCCCAGAAGGGAACATTTTCTTGTCCTGTCCTCAATGAGTTACCAAACCCAGCTCTATCAGTGGGGCTCACTGTAGGAATTGGTCCCTGGGCTTTCTGCAGGCCCCACACTGCATCTTCATTCCTAGTCGTAACGGCACATAAGGAGGCCATTCGGCCCATCGAGTCCGTGCTAGCTCTCTGCAGAGCAATCCAGTCAGTCCCGTAGCCCTGCAAGTTTATTTCCCTCAAGTGCCTATCCAGTCGCCCCTTGAAAACATTGAGTGTCTCCGCTTCCATCGGCAGCGAGTTCCAGGTCCTCACCACTCGCTGCGTAAAAAAGATTTTCCTCACAACCCCCCTGTATCTCTTGCCCAAAACCTTAAATGTGTGTGCCCTAGTCCTAGTACCATCAACTAGCCTATCCAAACCTGTCATAATCTTGTACACCTCTATCAAATTACCCCTCAACCTCCTTTGCTCTAATGAAAACAAATCCAGCTTCTCCAACCTGTCCTTGTAGCTAAGATCCCCCATCCCCAGAACCATTCTGGTAAATCTCCTCTGCACCCTCTTAAGTGCCTTCACATCCTTCCTAAATTGTGGTGACCAGAACTGGATGCAGTACTCCAGTTGTGGCCTAACCAGCACTTTATAAAGATTCAGCATAACTTCTCTGTTTTTGTATTCAATACCTCTATTTATGAAACCCAAGATCCCATATGCTTTGCTAACCACTCTCTCAATATGTCCTGCCACCGTCAGGGACCCATGCACATTAACTCCCAGGTCCCTCTGTCCGTGCACTCTTTAAAACTGTGCCATTAAGTGTATATTGCCTCTCCCTGTTCCTTCTGCCAAAATGCATCACCTCACACTCCTCTATTAAATTCCATCTGCCACTTGTCTGCCCATTCTGCCAGCCTTTCTATGTCCTGTTGCAGTCAATTGGCATCATCACTGTTCGCCACACCCCTAAGTTTGGTGTCATCGGCAAATTTAGAAATTCTACTCTGTATTCTAATATTCAGGATATATATATATATTAAAAAAAAGCAGTGGCCCCAGCACTGACCCTTGGGGAACACCACTGTCTACCATCCTCCAGTCTGAAAAACAGTTATTTACCACAACTCGCTGTTTTCTGTCCTTAAGTCAATTCCTTATCCAAGCTGCCACTGACCCACCTATTCCATGAGCCTCAATTTTGTTAACCAGCCTTCTGTGTGGTACTTTGTCAAACACCTTCCGAAATTCAATGTAGACAACATCCATTGCATTCCCATCATCAATCCTCAATGTTACTTCATCAAAAAATTCAATTAGATTAGTCAAACGAGATCTGCCTTTTACAAATCCATGTTGGCTCTCCTTAATTAGCTTAAACCTCACCAAGTGCCCGTTAATTTTTTCCTTGATTATTGTTTCTAAAACTTTACCCATCACTGGTGTTAAACTGACTGGCCTGTAGTTACTACGATTATCCTTACACCCTTTCTTGAACAATGGTGTCACATTTGCCACTTTCCAATCCTCAGGCACCTCCCTCGCATCTAGGGAAGATTGGAAAATTATGGCAAGCCCTTCCGCTATCTCCTCCCCCAATTCCCTGAGCAACCAGGGATGTCAGCCATCTGGACCAGATGACTTACCCACTCTAAGCATACCCAGCCTTTCGAGTACATCCTGTATATCAATTTTCACCCCTTCCATTGCTTCTACTTTTTCCACTACTGATATTTTGTCAGCATCCACCTCCTTAGTAAACACCAATACAAAGTACTCTGAGTATTCTAGCCTTGCCCTGTGCCTCTCAGCATATATCACCTTCTTTGTCTCTAATAGGCCCCACCCCACCTCTTACTACCCGCTTACTGTTTACATGCCGGTAGAAGATTTTGGGGTTCCCTTTTATGTTAACCGCCATTCAACTCTCAGTCTCTCTGCCAATCTTATTTTCATCTTCACTTCCCCAGTCAACTTATTGTATTTGGTCTGGTTTTCCCTTGAAGAATTCACCTGACATTCATCATACACCCTCTTTTTTTGTTTCATCATCTTCTCTATCTCCCTTGTCATCCAAGGAGCCCTTGCTTTGGTTCCCTTACCTCTTGTTGGAATGTACCTAGCCTGTACTTGGAACATCTCCTCCTTAAAGATCACCCATTGTTCCGTTACAGTTTTCCCCGTCACTCTTTGGTTCCATTTTACTCTGGCTAGATCCTTTCGCATCCCATTGAAGTTAGCCCTATTCCAGTTTAGAAGTTCCACTCTAGATTGTTCCTTGTTCCTCTCCATTGCTAATCTAAATCTTATGATACGATGATCACTCATACCCAAGTGTTCTCCCACAGACACTTGGTCGACCTGGCCCACCTCATTTCCCAGCAATGCCTCCTTCCTAGTTGGGCCAAGAACATCCTGGTCAAGGAAATTCCTCCGCCTCCTTTCCCTTTACCCTAACATTATCCCAATTGATATTTGGGTAATTAAAGTCCCCCAATACCACTCTATAGCTCTTGCATATTTCTGCAATTTCCCTGCAGATTTGCTCCTCTACCTCCCTCACTATTTGGAGGCCTATAGAATACCCCCAATAGCATGATCAAACCCTTTTTGCTCCTCAACTCTAACCAAATAGATTCTGTCATTGTCCCCTCAAGAACATCCTCCCTTTCCAACACTACAATGTCTTCCTTAATCAGCACTGCCACCCCACCTCCCTTTTTTCCTTCCCTATCTTTTCTGAACACCTTCTACCCTTGAATATTAAGTGCCCAGTCTTCACTGTTTTTAAGCCATGTTTCCATTATTGCCACATGGCTAATTGTGCTTGTAGCTCACCAACCTTATTCACCACACTCTGCGTTTATGTACATGCATTCTAAACCCATTTGAATTTTTTGTAGTCTTTCTTAGTCTACTCCTATCTAATATGGTACTACTTCCGCCTCCAGTACTACTTTCTTCTCTAGCACTATCCAACACACTCACTCTTTTATACATCTTATTCCTCTTTTCCACTCCTATGCTGGTGCACATCCCCCTGCCAAGCTAGTTTAAACCCTCCCCAACATCACCAGCAAACCTCCCCGTGAGAATATTGGTCTGTTGAGGTGTAACCCGTCCGGCTTGTACAGGTCCCACCTTCCCCAGAAATGGTCCCAATGCCTCAGGAATCTAAAGCCCTCCCTCCTGCATCATCTCTCCAGCCACGCATTCATCTGTTCTATCCTATTCCTGTACTCACTAGCACGTGGCACCGGGAGTAATCCGGAGATTACTACCTTTGAGGTCCTGCTTTTTAATCTCTCTCCTAGCTCCCTAAACTCTGCCTGCAGGACCTCATCCCTCATTTTGCCTATGTCGTTGGTACCGATATGGAGAACGACCTCTGGCTGTTCATCCTCCCCCCTCAGAGTGTCCTGCAGCCGCTCAGTCACATCCTTGATCCTGGCACCAGGGAGGCAACATACCATCCTGGAGTCACGTCTGCGTCCACAGAAATGCCTATCTGTTCCCCTAACTAATGAATCCCCTACCACTACTGCTCTTCCACTCTTCTACTTCCCCCCGTGCAGCTGAGCCACCCGTTGTGCTGTGTCCTTGGCTGCTCTCGCCAGAGGATCCATCAGCCCCACCAGTTTCCAGAGCGGTGAACCGGTTAGCGAGCGAGATGCACTCTGGGGATTTCTGCCCTACCTGCCTGGTCCTCTTTCTCTGTCTGGTGGTCACCCATTCCCTCTCTGCCTGCACATTCGAGGCTGCGGGGTGACCACTTCTAGAAACGTGCTTTCCAAGTATTTCTCAGCCTCGCGGATGCACTGTAGTGACTCAGGAAATGGACCATCCCCACAGATACAGCAGGCCCACACTAGAATCACCGCCACATTTAGTAACAGTTCACAGCAGTGAGAATATTAGGACAAGAGTATTCCAGAACTCACTAGACAAATATCACGGAGCTCTGGGCAATATTCACAAACAGAAGAGGTGGAACTCCAGCTGGCGAGTCACAGCCAGACATGGAACAGTCCCGAGTCTGCTGCTCACCCACCCAAAATAAAGAGGTTAACCCGGGCGCCAAGAGGAAGGGGGAGGCGAACCCGCCTTAATTCACCTCACCCCCAGGAAAGGAATTCCTGAAATGGTGCATCGCTGCTCCGTCATCTTCCCTCCACTTCTATCAATGGATGGAAAACCATGGACTGGGAATTCCCATTTTCCTGATCTGGGCTCCCCGCCCCGGCGGGGATCACAGAAGAGGAATGTTTCGCCCCCACCCCCTAGAATGGTTAACAGCACAGAAGGAGGCCATACGTCCCTCATCCGCTGGTAGGAGGGTCGGGAGAGTTGGGATGTGAACCCGCCCCAATCAAACTCTTCTACCCTACAGACTCCCATTCCTGGGGGTTACTTTTCACAAGCAGTGTGGCGTTAAACTCCCAGCGTGGAACAAACTGCGGCCGCGGGGAAAGGGACATCTTTGGAATCCTCTACCCCAGAAAGCTGTGGCTGCTCAGTTGTTGAGTATATTCAAGACAGAGGTCCATAAATTTTTGGGAACTAAGGAAATTAAGGGATATGGGGCTGTTGCGGGAAAGTGGAGATGAGGTAGAAGATTAGCCATGATCTTATTGAATGGCGGAGCAGGCTCGAGGGGCCGAATGGCCGACTCCTATTTCTTATGTTCTTATGTACTTATGTACTTGTGACATCTGGTCAGAGGGAGCAGCTTCCTCCACTGAAACCACGCTCAGCCCACCCGGCACTGTTCGGGGGCTAGCCAGATCTCCGAGTGCATCTCCCGGCCCCCCAAGCGCAGGGTCGCTCTCCAAACTCAAATCACCTCTAATGTAAGAGCCCAAAGGTTAAAGCTCACTACTTTAATGCAATGGGTCTCAACATGATTCTAAGGTTCAATGCAATATGCTGGAAAAGGTCAGAGGATCCAGATCAGGAAGTGGGAAACATGATAGAAAGTTTAAATAAATACCAAAGCATAAAACAGGAAAAGGCATAAATATTTTACAATAGTGACACAGCCTTAACATCCACGGGAAAGAAGTTTCCCTGTATTTTATACACACCATTTTCTTTTTGAACAAGATGTCATTAAACTTCAGTGCACTAATTGTCTTTGACCAATAATTTCTTGGTTCGGCCGCAGACACCTGCCGCCTCGTGTTATCGGCGCCGAACACAACCCGTTTCAACTCTGGTTCCCCGAGGTTTTGTCGCACTCCACATTAAGAATAACTTGGGGTCTGTCTCAGGTGTCGTGTCTCTCCCCGACAGTGGGCTTTGGAACATTTCAGGCTGGGATTTGCACGGAAGCTGTATCCGTTCGGAGTGTAAGGAATCTGCAGCAGAGTGTTGATAAATGTTCATAATCCGGCAAAATGGCTGTGACTCTTACTGAGGGAGTGAAACGTGATGAGTGGTGTGGAGAATGGAAAGATGTTGTACTGGGAGACAGTGTGCAGCTCAGTCACATTTCCCCGCACTGTACCCAGGCACTTTATTCTGCAGCTAATACAGGCTCCACCTGATCTGAGAGTGCTGGTTATTGATGCTGGCTGGCCCGATGGACAGTGACCCAATCCCCAGCATTAACTCCACATTGATCCACACAAAAGGTGGAAAGAACATGGAAATAAATTTGAGTCTGGTCAGTGCTGACTGCAGGGGATTCTTTCATTCTGGGCCTGTGGTGAATGCACTGCAGATTAGCCTGTGCTGGAGCAATACACCAGGGACAAAGGAAACAAACTGCACGGACTGAGAATTTCAAATAACCATCGAGTGCTGGAATGAGACGGCAGGCCCACCAGTCAGTGGAGGGAGAAGCTGTCGGCCCTGCCCCGCCCTGTGTACACACCAACTTCTAGATTATTTCAGGCTCAGACTGCAGTGACCCCAGTGGTGATCTTCCACTACTGTAGCAAGGCTACCACTCATTCACTGAACGATTGTGCTCCCATGGGGCCCATCCCACCTGAACAGTCCTGTCCCTCTCCTGAACCCATACAGGTGCAACTTCCAGCAGGCTCAATGGCCCTGGTAATGAGTGGGAACCCTGTGTAACTCAGGGACACAGAGTCCTATAGTCAGTGTCCCAGTGCAGCCCAGACTGGGCCCCATCCTGGGCCCTTCCATTTCCCCAGTGCCCCATTGGGGTCACCCAGCCCGGATATCTGGCGCAACAGGTGCTGTGGGGCCTCTGACATCACAATGGGGGATGACGCTCGCTCAGTTGGAGTTAAAGGGGAGGGTTTTAAACCTGGAGCGTGGCCGGTTGAAGGGGTGGGACAGAAAAATCAGCCAAAAATGTTCATCTATTAAAGGCCACTAATGTTCCTGAATTGAAATAATCAAACTCCCACTCTCAGTTTTGGTCTGGATTCCCGTAGTGCCTCCAGGTGTTTCTTTCTGGTTGAACTGAACCGATTCTCCCGAAGCCTGAAACAGATTATAATTATGAACAGGAAATAAGCAGATTACAAAACAGTGTAAATAACGGAGACTGGGGTTAATATTGCAATAACAATTAGAGAATTATCAATAGAATGGGCGGAATAACGGTTTATATTTTATTTATTACATTAAACAGAAACACAAACACTCACCAGACCTGCTGCAGACTCCGGCAGCTCAGGATGAGGCGGCAGAGAGCAGGGACAGATCGGTCCGTGAACAAGTTTGATCTCAGGGACAGTTCTGTCAGTGACTGGATTGTACTGAGATCAGAGGCGAGATCCTTGGCAGAAGAATCTGTGAGATCAACATGGTCCAACCTGAGAGAGACAAGGGAGAAAGAGAGGGGGGGAGGCGAGCGAGCGAGAGCGCGAGAACAGGGCAAGCGAGCGAGAGCGAGAGGCGGGTGAGAGAGAGAGAGAGAGAGAGACAACAATAAAACAATCTAAAGCCTCAGCGTTTATTATCATAGAAGATAGGAGCAGGAGTAGGCCATTCGGCCCCTCTAGCCTGCTCCGCCATTCAATGCGATCATGGCTGATCATCCAAATTCAGTACCCTGTCCCTGCTTTCTCCCCATATCCCTTGTTCCCTTTAGCCTTAAGAAATATATCCAACTCCTTCTTGAATCTATTTAATGAATTGGCCTCTACTGCCTTCTGTGGCAGAGAATTCCACAGGTTCACCACTCTCTGGGTGAAGAAATTCCTCCTCATTTCTGTCCTAAATGGCTTACCCCTTATCCTTAGACTGTGGCCCCTGGTTCTGGACTCCCCGACCATCGGGAACATCCTTCCTGCATCTAGTTTGTCCTGTCCTGTCAGAATTTTATAAGTTTCAAGGAGATCCCCTCTCATTCTTCTAAACTCCAGCGAGTATAAGCCCAATCGACCCAATCTCTCTTCATACATCATTCCTGCCATCCCAGGTATCAGCCTTGTAAATCTTCGCTGAACTCCTTCCATGGCAAGAACATCCTTCCTCAGATAAGGCGACCAAAACTGCACACAGTACTCAAGGTGTGGTCTCACCAAGGCCCTGTACAACTGCAGCAAGACATCCTTGTTCCTGTACTCAAACCCTTTCGCTATGAAGGCTAACATACCATTTGCCTTCTTAACCGCCTGCTGCACCTGCATGCTTACCTTCAGCGACTGGTGCACAAGGACACCCAGGTCTCGTTGCACTTCCCCTTCTCCCAATCTATTGCCATTCAGATAATAATCTGCCTTTCTGTTTTTGACACCAAAGTGGATAACCTCGCATTTATCCACGTTATATTGCATCTGCCACGCTTCTGCCCAATCACCCAACCTGTCCAAATCATCCTGGAGTTTCTCGGCATCCTCCTCGCAGCACACACGCCCACCCAGTTTTGTGTCGTCTGCAAACTTGGAGATATTACATCTAGTTCCCTTGTCCAGATCATTAATATATATTGTGAATAGCTGGGGTCCAAGGACCGATCCCTGCGGTACCCCACTAGTCACTGCCTGCCACTCGGAAAAAGACCCGTTTATTGCAACTCTTTGCTTTCTGTCTGCCAACCAGTTCTCTATCCAAGTCAATACCTTGCCCCCAATCCCATGTGCCTTAACTTTACACGCTAATCTCTTATGCGGGACCTTATCAGAAGCCTTTTGGAAGTCAAATACACCACATCCACTGGTTCTCCCTTATCTATTTTACCAGTTACATCCTCAAAAAATTTGTAAATCCATGTTGACTTTGTCCGATCCTGTCACTGTTTTTCAAGTGCTCAGCTATTACATCTTTTATAATGGACTCTAGCATTTTCCCCACTACCCCGTTTTCTCTCTGCCACCCTTTTTGAATAGTGGGGTAACATTAGCTACCCTCCAATCCATGGGTACTGTTCCAGATTCCATCAAATGTTGGAAGATGATCAGCAATGCATCTACTATTTCTAGGGCCACTTCCTTAAGTACCCTAGGATGTAGATTATCAGGCCCTGGGGATTTATCGGCCTTCAATCCCTTCAATTTCCCTAACACCATTTCCCTACAAATACTGATTTCTTTCAGTTCCTCCCTTTCATCAGACCCTATGTTCCCCAACATCTCTGGGAGGTTATTTGAGTCCACCTTTGTGAAGACAGAACCAAAATATGTATTTAATTGGTCTGACATTTCTTTGTTACCCATTATAAGTTCCCCTGATTCTGACTGCAAGGGACCTATGCTTGATTTCACTAATCTTTTTCTCTTCACATATCTATAAAGCTTTTACAGTCAGTTTTTATGTTCCCTGCAAGCTTACTCTCGTATTCTATTTTCCCCTTCTTAATTAATCCCTTTGTCCTCCTTTGTTGAATCTTAAACTGCTCCCAATCCACAGGGTTACTGCTTTTTCTGGCCAATTTATATGCCCTCTCCTTGGATCTTATGCTATCCCTAATTTCCCTTGTCAGCCATGGTTGAGTCACCCTTTTTGTTTTATTCTTATGCCAAACTGGGATGAACAAATTCTGTAGTTTGTCCATGCGGTTTTTGAATGTTTGCCATTGCCTATCTACAGTCAACCCTTTGAGTGACATTCCCCAATCAATCCTACCCAACTCGCACCTCATACCATCGTAGTTTCCTTTATTTAAATTCAGGACCCTAGTCTCTGAGTCAACTACTTCAACCTCCATCCTAATGAAGAATTCTATCATATTATGATCGCTCCGACCCAAGGGGCCTCGCACAACAAGATTGCTAATTAATCCTTTCTCATTGCATAATACCCAGTCTAAGATGGCCTGATCTCTGGTTGGTTCCTCGACATATTGGTCCAGGAAACCATCCCGTAAACACTCCAGGAATTCCTCCTCCACAGTATTTTTACTAATTTGGTTAGCCCAATCTATATGTAGATTAAAGTCACCCATGATGATTGCTGTGCCCTTATTGCATGCTTCTCTAATTTCCCTTTTAATGCCATCCCCAACCTCCACATTACTGTTTGGAGGTCTATATATCACTCCCACTAACGTTTTCTGCCCCTTGTTATTTCTCAGTTCAACCCATACAGATTCCACATCATCAGAGCTAATATCCTTCCTTTCAATTGTGTTAATCCCCTCTTTAACCAGCAATGCTACCCCACCTCCCTTTCCTTTTTGCCTATCTTTCCTGAATATTGAGTACCCCTGGATATTAAGCCTTGGCCACCCTGGAGCCATGTTTCGGTAATCCCAATCAAATCATATTCGTTTACCTCTATTTGCGCAGCTAATTCGTCCATCTTGTTCCGAATGCTCCTTGCATTAAGACACAAAGCCTTCAGGCTTGTTTTTTTAACGCTCTTAGACCTATTAGAATTAGTATTTACTGTGGCCATGTTTGATTTAAACCGTTGTTTTCTCTGACTGCAACTTTTGTTTTTCTCCTTCCTATCTTTTGCTTTTATCCTTGTTTCCCTTTCCTCTGTCTCCCTGCTCAGGTTCCCAGCCCCCTGCCATTTTAGTTTAAACCCTCCCCAGAGCACTAGCAAACACTCCCCCTAGGACATCGGTCCCGGCCCTGCCTAGGTGTAGACCGTCCGGTTTGTACTGGTCCCACCTCCCTCAAAACCGGTTCCAATGCCCCAGGAATTTGAATCCCTCTCCCATGCACCATTCCTAACAATATTACTGATAATAACAATGTACCGTGTCAGATATAAAAACCGCCAGAGTCTGGTACTTACCGCAGTGCCTGTATTTTACAGTCTGGTTTCCTCAGAGCCACAGACAGCAGTTGCACGCCTGCATCTCCCAATTTATTATTACTCAGGTTCAGAACCGTCACTGAGCGGTTTGCACAGAGAGCAGAGGCGAGATCCTCGGCACAAGAACCAGTGAGACCGTTAGATTGCAGCCTGGAGAAGAGAGAGAGATAATAATGAGAATAAATGTAAACCCCCAGTGATTATTACTGATAATAAATGTTCAGTATTACATATCCAGTTATTAGAAAACAATCTCTCACAGTCTGGTACTTACTCCAGTTTCTGCATTGTACAGTCCGGGTTCCTCAGAGCCACAGACAGTAGCTTCACTCCTGAATCTCCCAGATTATTGCTCTCCAATCTAAACACAGACAGAGAGTGAGGAACAAACAATGGGCCAGAAATTCAGCTTCCCGGCTTCCTGCGGGTGCAAGCATCGCGCGCGTACTTGCCTACTGCGCCTGCAGTTGTGCTTTGTGCCCACGAGGACTTCGGGTCCTGGGCCTCCTGCAGCTGCTGGTGCGCAGTGCTTGTGTATCGCAGGGGCGCAGTTAGTTCGAAGCGTCCCCTGGGATCACGTGGACCATGGAGAGCCAATCCTAGCAGGGTATTTTCATTCATAGATTTGACAGGAAGACCTGTCAAATCTATGAATAGAGATCGGCCCCAAAACCACACTTAAACTTCAAATAATTTTTTTTTTTTTAAATCACATTTTTAAAATAACTAATTTAAATAAATTAACTACTTAAAACAAAAATTTTCAATTTTTGAAAAAATTAATTATACTTTTGAACGGTGCTAAAAATAAACTTACCTTTCTTTAAAGTATCTAAAAAAGATAAACCTGTTGAAAATTTTTTTAAATTGTAATTAATGAACCACTTACCTTGTTAAAAACAGGCCTTGCGCCTCCTTTTTAAAAGTGCAGCTTCTTCAATACTTACCTTCCCGGAGAAACCTGAAAAAAAACCCCGAAGTTCGCTGCATGCGCACTGCCTCTCCCGCGCACGCGTTCGACTTCTGAACCCCTCCCTTCAGGGGAACGGAAGTTCCGGTTTCCCGCGCATGCGCAGTGCATACAGGAAACCAGCACTTCAGGTGGCCTTACGGGTGAGTACACAGCGCGTACTCACCCGACAACAGCCGAATTTCTGGCCCATTTTAAACACCAGAATTCACACTGTTTTTTCTCCCTTAGAAACACACAGCCAACTTCAGGACGTTCGTAAACTGATGTCCTGTCACTGATGTCCTGCTGTTCCAACTTCCCATCGAGAATCACAAACATACACAGGCATTCGACCCATTGTGCCTGTGTCAGGTCTTTAACAGAGATATCCATTAGTCTCACTCCCCTGCTCTTTGCCCACAGCCCTGCAATTTTCTCCATATCAAAGGTTTCTCCAATTCCCCTTTGAAAGTTACTATTGAATCTGCTTCCACCGCCCTTTCAGGCAGCGCATTCCAGATCACAACAACTCGTGTAAAAATCAAACTCATCTCCCCTCTGGGTTGTATTTCCAGTTATCTAATCTATGTCCTTTGGTTACTGACACTCCGGCCAGTGGGAAGCTTCTCCCTGTCTACTGTATTAAAACACTTCATCATTTTGAACACCTCGATTAAATCTCCTCTTAACCTTCTCTGCTCGAAGAACAATCCCAGTTCCTCTAATCTCTCCACATAATTGAAGTCCCACATCCCTGGTACCATTCTAGTAAATCTCCTCTGTACCCGCTCCAAGGCCTTGACATCCTTCCTAAAGTGTGGTGCCCAGAATTGAACACAATATTTCAGCTGGGGCCTAACCAGTGATCTATAAAGGTTCAGCAGAACTTCCTTGCTTTAGTATTCTCTGCCTCTATTTATAAAGCCCAGGATCCCGTATGTTTTTTTAAAAAAGCCTGATCAACTTGCCCTGCACCTTAAAAGATTTGTGTCCCTTTGAAATTGTACCATTGAATTTATATTGCCTCTCCTCATTCTTCCTTCCAAAATGCAAAGCTTCACTCTTCTCTGCATTAGATTTAATCTGCCAGGTGTCTGCTCATTTCAGCAGTCTATGTCCTCCCGAAGTCTGTTACTATCCTCCTCACATTTCTGAGTTTCGTGTCAACTGCAAATTTTGAAATTATGCCCTGTATACCCAAATCCAGGTCATTAATATATATCAAAAGGAGCAGTGGTCCCAATACTGACCCCTGGGAAACACCATTGTATACCTCGATCAGGTCACCCCTCAGCCTTCTCTTTTCTAGAGAAAATAGCTCCAGCCTGTCCAATCTTTCCTGATAGTTACAACCTCTCAGTTCTGGTATCAACATTGTGAATCTTTTTTGCACCTTCTCCAGTGGCTCTCGGGACCGGATTTTGTGGTGAAAATACCCGTGAGGTTAACAGCACTCAGCGTGATTTACGTGTAATTCGGACAGCAACGTCTGGGAGCGCACCTGTGCAGTTAAACGTGTAAATCAGGAAGTTGCTTTCTGAGATGCTCCGCTCCTCCGTAAGCTGCGTGAAAACCAGCATCTCGCCAACTGGCTCCCCATTCACATGTACTGATACTGGCTTCAGACACTGACTGGCTCCCCATTCACATGTACTGATACTGGCTTCAGACACTGACTGGCTCCCCATTCACATGTACTGATACTGGCTTCAGACACTGACTGAACACGCCACAAAAGGTGAAGTCAAGTCATTCCAGAGCAAGTAACCTTTTAACAGGGTGGTAAGTCTTAATTACTGCTAAACAACCTCTCTGGCACTGAAAATTAGCTTGAAGTGTGGAGTCTCATTCGTTCAGATTTCCATTGTTGTTGGATATTTCTTTTAAATTGCTTTTTTAAACTTTTGTTTCTGTCTCATCTCTGTTAATCCCATCTTTCTTTCACTTTCTTTCCCTGATTTGACATTGAATTAAATAATCTAAGACACTTCCTGGTTCAGACTCTGCACTGTTCATTAACAATTCTTCCATCTGATTGGTTAGGAGGGACCGGGGCATTTAAAATTTGTAATGGGGAAAGCATAAACTGTTACATCAAATCCTGGGGGAGGGATTTTACAGCAGCCGTTGGCGCTGTTTAACTACATGTCCTTTTCACTCAGGTCCCCAATGCCGGGGAAAGTCTAGAGACAAGTGCAAGTCTCAACGAAGGGCAGGTGTTGTTCATTCACACAGCAAAATCAGGCCCATTACAGTTTTTATAACATGGAGACTAGAGCTGTGCACAGTACTCCAATTGTGCTTTAACCAGGGTTCTATGCAAGTATAATTATGTACTCTTACTATCTCCTATTTGAAAGCATTCAATTCCTCATTTACTGTTAATCTGATAATCTATGTTTCCAGTCCCCCTGGCCCAGATCCCTTTTCAACTCAGTGAAATTAGCCCTCCTCCAGTTGAATATTTTCATCCTTGGATTTTCCCTTAACTACTCAAAACTTGATATGATGATCATTGTTTCCCAAATGTTCCCCCACTGACACATGCTCCACTTGTCCCACCTCATTCCCCAGAACTAGATCCAGCACTGCTTCCTTCCTCGTTGGGCTCGAAACAAACTGATGAAGTTCTCTTGTACACGTTTCAGGAATTCCTCCCCCCTCTCTGCCCTTTACGCTGTTTCCATACCAGGTCTATATTGGGGTCACTGAAGTCCCCCATTATCACTACTCTGTTCTTGTTACGTCTTTCTGAAATTTTCTTGGATTTGCTCTTCCAAATCCTTCACACTATTTAGTATATTAGAATATATAGGAATGGGGTACTTTCCCCAGAATTAAATGGTAGTGGCGATTTGCTGTACTCTGCATTATATTAATCTGTATGATATTTCAGGGGGAGTTATGTAGTGAAACAGCGCTAACTGCTCCCCCAGGATTTTATGTAACAAAGAGTTTATGCTTTCCCCATTCCAAGTTGTAAATATCCCAGTGCTCCGAATTCATAGAGGAAGGAGCCTCTCTATCTATTTCCCATTAAACTGCCTCTACATTTATTTCAGGTGTAACAGGCCCGACAATTTTGGGGGAATTTTCGAAGGCTCCCTCCCCGAGCGGGGACTCACAAAGGGGGTGGATTATGGGGAATTCCCGGGTTCACTTCCCCCGGTTTACACAGGAGCCGCCCATTGTGTGCGAGGCCCCACCGCTGGCCGGTGTGTGTCTGTACTCCAGGCCTAATACCCCACAACCCGTTAGATTGGAACCTTTTTAAACAGCAGATTTAAGATCCTGACATCCCATTCTTTACTTAATATAGAGGGACGTGAATAATTGATAACATGTATAGGAATTCTTGTTTTCCCCAATCCAGGAAACTTCACCCCGAAGAGACACTCCCTGCATTGGTCATTGGGTTAAATAACGTCAGTAACAGGCCATTATTTTAAAACTCTGTTTGTCTAGTTTCCAATAACCTGGAAGATGTAGAAAACATTTTCAAATTAACTTCATCTGTTCTGCCCATTTATATTTGATTATTTTTTCTTGCGGCTGTGCAGCCTGATTTAATGACTCATTATCAGACTCTCTCAACACCAGATCCTTGCTGAGCCACTAAAGATTCCAACATCCTTTTCTGTCCTTAAAGGGCCTACAATCCTTGGGGAATTATAGCCCTTTCTTTATTATTTTCATATTCTGTTGATTCTGTCTTTCCCTTATTTAACTGGAGGTTCTGCCATTTTCACGAATAAATACTCCATTCGATGACTGCTCAACATTCAATTAACAGTTAGAGACAAATAAGCAGTTACCTCAATTCCTGACATTTGTGCAGTACGGGTCCCAGCCGCTGGAGTCCATCACACTCAATGTAGCAGTTCTGTAGATCAAGACATTTTATTGTATCACAGAGTCCAATGACATGAGACAGCACAGCACAGTCAATCGGGGTCAGTCGCAAACTGGTTTGAGAGAGAATGTCCCCAAATGTAAGTGCCTCCACAGATCCCACTGTGGCCCGTGCCAGAGCTTTATTCTGAGACTCAAACAGGTAGTGCAATGTGTTCAGGAGGCCCCTTTTCCCAGTTTCACTCTGTGTGTTTCCAATCTGTCCTTTAACCTTCTCCTGCACCCAGTCAATCACTCGGCAGGTTGTTTGATGAAGAAATCGACCCAGAAACTCCTCCAGGGGCCGAGCTGACTGTGGGGAGGAGAGACCAGCGACAAAACGGAGAAATATCTCAAATCGCCCATCTTCCTTGCTGTGGGCTTCACGGAGGAATTTCAGGATGTCCCCGGGATCTGGAGTTAGGAATTGTGAGAGTGCAGCTACAAACTCTTGGATGGTGAGGTGCGGGAATGTGTACACCACGCTCTGGGCAGAATCATCTCTCTCCAAAAGTTCCATCATAAACCCAGACAGGAACTGGGAAGGTTGCAGATTGTACTTGATCAAATCTCCATTCCTAAACAGAATGTGTTTCTCGGAGACTCCTGTGAAGGCCATCTCACCAAGCTTCAGTAACACATCACGGGGGCTTTCAACCTCTCGGCCATGGTTTTTCAGAATGTTGTAGATATAGTAGGAATATAGTTGGCTGATGGTCTTGGGAACTCGCTGCAGATTCCTGTCTCCTTGTGTAAAGAAGGGGCCCAGTGATAGCCCGAGGATCCAGCAGTAGGAAGGGTTGTAGCACATGGTGTACAGGATGTCGTTCTCCTCCACGTGTTTGAAAACAGCTGCTGCCACCGTCTGATCTTCAAAAAACTTGTTGAAATATTCCTTCCGTTCTTCACCAACAAATCCCAGGATTTCAGCCCAGACACTGATCTCAGCCTTTTCCAATAAATGCAATGCAGTGGGGCGGCTGGTCACTAGCACTGAACATCCTGGGAGCAGCTTGTGCTGTATTAAACTGTACACAATGTCAGACACTTCACACCAGTCTTCGGGATCTGTGCACACGGACTGAGGTTCTGTATTTCTCAGATTGTCAGCAAAATCAATACTGTCCTTGAATTCGTCCAAACCATCGAATATAAACAGCAATCCCTCTGGGTTCTTCCAGAGCTCCCTTAGAATATTCCCAAAGTAAGGATAGAAATACAGTATCAGATTCCTCAGGTTTATTCTGCAGTTAACAGCGTTCAAATCCCGGAATTTGAAACTGAAAACAAATTGAAAGTGTGGGTATATTTTCCCAGTGGCCCAGTCATGAACAATCTTTTGTACCATTGTTGTTTTTCCAATCCCTGGGACTCCGCTCATTGCTGCTGAACTCCCAGATTCAGATCCTCTCCGGCAAAAACTGCTCTGGAACAATTGATCCGTTCGGATTTTTTCCAGTTCTCTCTGGAGATGTTTCTCTCTCGATTCTTCATGGTCTCGGCCTCTTGCCAGCAGTTCATGTTCTACAAGTGTCCGATCTCGAACAGTAGAAATGATCGTTAGCTCAGCGTATCGATCAACCAGCTGGAAAACTTTAACCTTCTCCTTTATTAGGATCGTGTTCACTCTCAGCGTTTCAGTTTGTACCCGGAGTGTTTCCTTGTGTTTATGTTGAACATCTTCAATTAGAACAGATAGAAAGTGGTTCTCAACGTTAGTTGTATTGACATAAAATCTTGGAAATAACACCTTGCTGTTCACTAAACTCGACACGATTTAATCCACAGCTTTAACAGGTACGTGTAGGAAATTAAACTCAGTTAATGGGAATCTCAGTTGAAAGTGAACAATGGCTGCAAAAAAAGTTAAACGCTCAGGCGATTCCAACATTTACTGAACATGGAGAGTTGGATGAAGATGCTATTCCCCTGATGGTTACACTATCCGGGCTGCCCTGTATTATTCACATCTCATTCTAGATCCACACATGAATCCGGTTATACGGCAAGAGAGGTTCTAGTGGGTAAATCTGTGAAACCGCTACTGGTGCTTACACTATGCAGAAATGGCCGCACTGGGAGAGGGGCGGACCGAGAGTAACAGCAGAACTTCTATTCACTCAATCAGACCATGGGCAGTTTAACCAGGGCGGGAGAGGGACGAACTGTGAATGGACAGAATGCCCATTGTTATTGTATCAGGCCCTGGACAGCTTACAAAGGAACAGAAGGAGGCCATTCAGCCCCTCGAGTCTCTTCCTCCATTCAATTAGATCGTGGCTGATCTGTATCTTAACCCCATCTACCCGCCTTGGTTCAGTCACCCTTAAGACCCTTACCCAACAAAAATCTATCAATCTCAGTTTTGAAATTTTCAATTGGACCCCAGCCTCAACAACTTTCCGGGGGAGAGTCCCAGATTTCCCCTACCCTTTGTGTGAAGAAGTGCTTCCTGACATCACCCCATGACTCTAATTTTAAGGTTACGCCCCCTTGTTCTGGACTCACCCACCAGATGAAATAGTTTCTCTCTCTCTACCCTCTCAACTCCTCTAATCATCTTAAACACCTCGATTAGATCGCCCCTTAATCTTCTATATTTAAGGGAATACAAGCCTCGGCTATGCAACCTGTCCTCATAATTTAACCCTTTTATCCCCAGCATCATTCTGGTGAATCTGCGCTGCATCCCCTCCAAGGCCAATGTCTCCTTCCTGAGGTGCGGGGCCCAGAACTGAACCCAGTGTCCAGTGGGGGTCTGACCAGAGCTTTATATCACTGTGACATCACTTCCACCCTTTGTATTCCAGCCCCCTCGAGATAAAGGCCAATATTCCATGAGCCTCTTTAGTTATTTGATTTTGAACCTGTCCACTAGCTTTTAGTGATTTCTGTACTTGGACCCCTAAATCTCTCGGCTCCTCCGCAGCTCCTAGCTTCTCCCCATTTAGAAAATATTCTGATCTGTCTTTCTTGGGTCCAAAGTGGATGACCTCACACTTCCCATGGTGAACTCCATCTGCCACAGTTTTGCTCACTCACTCACTCAATGTCCCTTTACAACTTTCTGTTCCCATCTACACTCCTTACTGTGCCACCTAACATAGTGCCATCAGCAAACTTGGTTATACAGCTCTCTATTCCTTCATTTAAGTCATTTGTAAAAATAGTAAAAAGCGGAGACCCAGCACAGATCCCCTTGGGACACCACTCGTCACATCCTGCCAATTTGCGTACATACATATTATCCTTACTCCGTCTCCTACCTCCTAACCAATTCCCTATCCAAGTCTTTTATGCGGAACCTTGTCGAATGCCTTCTAGAAGTCCATATAAATAACGGACTTAAACACTCCCTTATCCAACACGGTAGTTACCTGCTCAAAAACTTCAACTAGGTTCGTTAGACATGACTTACCGTTTAGAAATCCAAGCTGGTGCTATCTGGGTATTGTGTGTACTGAGAGAGGGACAGACTGAATGTACAGGAGCTCCACTGTTACTGTATCAGGCCTCGGGCAGGTTATCTGGGGTACTGTGTGTACTACTAGTTGACTTATAACAGGAAGAATGTTATTGTTAGAGGGAAATGAGAACACGGAAGACATGTCAGGAATTAAGGCCGAGGAAAGGGTGTGGGAATTGAATTTGTTTTGTTTGGGGAAGAGACATCAGAATGTAATATCAGAATGGAATTCACAAAGTTAATGCAGGAAAGAACCTCGCAGTGGCCAAAATTAATGAATAATGGAGAAAACTGAAATGCTGAAGTCAGGAGTAAGAAGGGAAGTCAGGGTTACAGAGCGGGGGGCCCATTATCATGGAAGGACACTGAAAGGCAGGGTAGGTAGAGACAATTGGAGGTGTTTATAGGAATACACTGAGAGGAGGGGTAGGTAGGAACAGCTCTAACAGAGACAGGCTTATTTGGGCCTTATGCTGCCCCTAAACATTCTCCTGTTCTTTGTGTTTCAGAAAAGACCAACAGCTTTTCAGTGGCTTTACACATATGGCAGCTGGATGTATATGTTTATAAAACAACTGAGTCACGTGACGAGCAGAAGCAGAAACCGCCATGGTGTGTATGGGGTTTCAGTGTATCTGGATCCTGCCAGGTGTGTATGGGGTTTCAGTGTATCAGGATCCTGCCAGGTGTGTATGGGGTTTCAGTGTATCTGGATCCTGCCAGGTGTGTATGGGGTTTCCCAGTGTATCAGGATCCTGCCAGGTGTGTATGGGGTTTCAGTGCATCGGGATCCTGCCAGGTGTGTATGGGGTTTCAGAGTGTATCAGGATCCTGCCAGGTGTGTATGGGGTTTCAGTGTATCAGGATCCTGCCAGGTGTGTATGGGGTTTCAGTGTATCAAGATCCTGCCAGGTGTGTATGGGGTTTCAGTGTATCAAGATCCTGCCAGGTGTGTATGGGGTTTAGAACACAAGAAATAGGAGCAGGAGTCGGCCATTCAGCCCTTCGAGCCTGCTCCACCATTCAATGAGATCATGGTTGATTTTCTGCCTCAACTCCATTCACCGGCCCTATCGCCATATCCCTTGATACCTTTACTAGTCAGAAATCTATCGACTTCTGTTTTGAATATACCCAATGACGGAGTCTCCACAGCCCTCTGGGGTAGAGAATTCCAAAGATTCACCGCCCTCTGTGTGAAGAAATTTCTTCTCATCTCAGTCCTGAATGGCCTACCCTTTATCCTGAGGCTGTGACCCCTGGTTCTAGACTCCCCAGCCAAGGGAAACATTCTCCCAGCATCCACCCTATCAAGCCCTGTAATAATTTTGTATGCTTCAATGAGATCCCCTCTCATTCTTCTGAATTCAAGAGAATACAGGCCTAATTTACTCAATCTCTTCTCATACGACAGTCCCACCATCCCAGGAATCAATCTCGTGAACCTTTGTTGCACTCCCTCTATGGCAAGTATATCCTTCCTTAGGTAAGGAGACCAAAACTGTACGCAGTACTCCAGGTGTGGTCTCACCAAGGCCCTATATAATTGGAGTAGGACTTCTTTACTCCTGTACGACTTCTTTACTCCTGTACTCAAATCCTCTTCTAATGAAGGCCAGCATACCATTTGCCTTCCTAATGGCTTGCTGCACCTGCATTCACTTTCAGTGACTCAGGTACAAGGGCACCCAGGAACCTTTGAGCATCTGCATTCCCCAATCTTTCACCATTTAGGAAATACTCTGCCTTTCTGTTTTTTCTACCAATGTGGATAACTTCACATTTATCCACCTTATATTCCATCTGCCATGTTCTCGCCCACTCACTGAGCCTGTCGAGATCCCCTTGAAGCCTCTTCACATCTAACACTGCCACCTAGCTTTGTATCAGCAAATTTGGAAATGTTACATTTAGTCCCCTCATCCAAATCATTGAGATAGATTGTGAATAGCTGGGGCCCAATTATCGATCCTTGCGGTACCCCACTAGTCACAGCCTGCCATCCTGAAAAAGACCTGTTTATCCCTACTCTTTGTTTTCTGTCTGTTAACCAATTCTCAATCCATGCTAGTATATTACCCCCAATTCCATGTGCCCTAATTTTGTTCACCAACCTCTTGTGTGGGACCTTATCGAAGGCCTTCTGAAAATCCAAATACATATCTACCGGTTCCCCTTTGTCTACTCCACTAGTTACATCCTCAAAGAACTCCAATAGGTTTGTCAAACAGGATTTCCCTTTCATAAATCCATGTTGACTCTGCCCAAACTTACCATTAGTTTTTAAGTGCCCAGTTATCGCATCCTTTATAATAGATTCCAGCATTTTCCCAACTACTGATGTGAGGCTAACAGGTCTGTAGTGCCTCGTTTTCTCTCTCCCTCCTTTCTTAAATAGCGGGGTTACATTTGCTATCCTCCAATCTGCAGGAACCGTTACAGAATCTATAGAATTTTGGAAGATGACAACCAATTTGTCCACTATCCCAATGGCCACCTCTTTCAAAACCCTAGGATGTAGGTCATCCGGTCCTTGGGATTTATCGACTTTTAGTCCCATAAATTTTTCAGTGTATCAGGATCCTGCCAGGTGTGTATGGGGTTTCAGGATCCTGCCAGGTGTGTATGGGGTTTCACAGTGTATCAAGATCCTGCCAGGTGTGTATGGGGTTTCACACTGTATCAGGATCCTGCCAGGTGTGTATGGGGTTTCACTGTGTATCAGGATCCTGCCAGGTGTGTATGGGGTTTCAGTGTATCAGGATCCTGCCAGGTGTGTATGGGGTTTCAGTGTATCAGGATCCTGCCAGGTGTGTATGGGGTTTCAGTGTATCAGGATCCTGCCAGGTGTGTATGGGGTTTCACTGTGTATCAGGATCCTGCCAGGTGTGTATGGGGTTTCAGTGTATCAGGATCCTGCCAGGTGTGTATGGGGTTTCAGTGTATCAGGATCCTGCCAGGTGTGTATGGGGTTTCAGTGTATCTGGATCCTGCCAGGTTTGTATGGGGTTTCAGTGTATCTGGATCCTGCCAGGTGTGTATGGGGTTTCAGTGTATCTGGATCCTGCCAGGTGTGTATGGGGTTTCAGTGTATCGGGATCCTGCCAAGTGTGTTTGGGGTTTCAGTGTATCGGGATCCTGCCAGGTGTGTATGGTGTGTATGGGGTTTCAGTGTATCGGGATCCTGCTACGGGCGTTCCGAACGGATTGTGACTGCAGCTAAATTTACTAAAGTAACTCAACGTTGTCAAATTTACCAATAATGCAAAACTCCGAGTGAAGTGCAACTTCAATTTATGCAGAAGATTTGATGATTAATTTCAATCCAAATAACCTTGAATTGGATTTGCGCCACCCTTTGAACTTGGGATGCCCTGACTCGGCCAACCTCTACAGAAACAGCTGCAGTAAGCAGTGGTGGAAACAGTCTAAAACTTCAATTTCATCACATACCTTTCAGGTTACTTGGTACTTCGGTTAAACCTTGTGTGATATTCATATAACGAAATGGATCAGGACCTGTTTAAAACAGTTATGAAGAAATCAGATGTGTCCAATATTATAGTAAAATCTGCAGTGTTTGAATCAGAAATTCAATTCAGTGGGTGATTTGACCGTACCAAGTTCCTGTATTTCTCTCAGTATTTTGTTCAACTTTGGTACCCCAAGGCGCATTTTCACAAAAGAGTCCCACATCACCCTTCGGGCCCGAGAGCCTTTCTCCATCACCAGATTTAGGAGAAGTTTGGAACTGTCCGCTCGGTTTCCCTTTTCCACGAGCTCAGTGACTTTCTGTAAAGAGCAATAATTAATACATTGAGCAGAATGAAAGAGAAATACTGAAAATGAGACGAAACGGACCTGCTCAGTAATGAGGTCTCAACGTTTTTGTTGTGTGGCCAGAATGTAATTACAGGCTAGGTATTGATCCATACTGAACATGGGATGAATAGTTTTGTGGAGTAAAATCCAGAGCGCGGATCCCAAAGTAATTGAACGCTCAGACACCACTGGTAGGGTGAAGGAGGAGGGGGATGCACGAGGGGTCAGAGTGAGAGGAAGAGAGAATTATAGGGGCAGGGATAGGCTGTAGAGTATCTGGAGTAGTTTATAGAGATCAGAAGAGATGAGGCCATAAAGGGATTTAAACAGGATCATGGGAATTTTATACTTGTGGCATTTGAGAACTGCGAGTGAATATAGATAAGTGAGCACACGAGAGAGCTGAGCAGGATGTGGGGTGTGACAGGGAACACAGCTTGCAGAATAAGGGAGGAGCTGAAGTGCAGAGAGTAGAGGATTGGAGGTTGACCAGCAGGGCATTGGAATGTTCGAGTTTGAAGGTAAAAAAGGCAAGGACGAGTTTTCCAGACTGAATGAGTTCAATTTCCTGATGCCCCCAGCCTCATCAAGGAGTGACATTCCACACCAAGAGCACAGGGCAGGACATTTCCTCTGCTACTTACAGGCTAGGATTAGACTAGGTGGGATATTAAGGGTAATGGGTAGCGAGCAGGAAGTTTGGATTAGACTAGGTGGGATATTAAGGGCAATGGGTAGCGAGCAGGAAGTTTGGATTAGACTAGGTGGGATATACTTGGAGGTGGTGGTGTTCCCATGCACCTGCTGCCCTTGTCCTTCTCGGTGGAAGAGGTCGCGGGTTTGGGAGGTGCTGCCGAAGAAGCCTTGGCGAGTTGCTGCAGTGCATCTTGTAGATGGTACACACTGCAGCCACGGTACGCTGGTGGTGGAGGGAGTGAATGTTTAAGGTGGTGGATGGGGTGCCAATCAAGTGGGCTGCTTTGTCCTGGATGGTGTCGAGCTTCTTGAGTGTTGTTGGAGCTGCACTCATCCAGGCAAGTGGAGAGTATTCCATCACACTCCTTACTTGTGCCTTGGAGATGCTGGAAAGGCTTTGGGGAGTCAGGAGGTGAGACACTCGCCACAGAATACCTAGCCTCTGACCTGCTCTTGTTGCCACAGTATGTGTGTGGCTGGTCCAGTTAAGTTTCTGGTTAATGGCGACCCCCAGGATGTAATGCCATTGAATGTCAAGGGGAGGTGGTTAGACTTTCACTTGTTGAAGATAGTCATTGCCTGGCACTTCTGTGGCGCGAATGTTACCTGCCACTTATCAGCCCAAGCCTGAACGTCGTCCAGGTCTTGTTGCATGCGGGCATGGACTGCTTCATTATCTGTGGAGTTGCGAATGGCGCTGAACACTGCAGTCATCAACGAACATCCCCATTTCTGACCTTATGTTGAAGGGAAGGTCATTGATGAAGCAGCTGAAGATGGTTGGGCCTAGGACACTGCCCTGAGGAACTCCTGCAGCGATGTCCTGGGGCTGTGATGATTGACCTTCAACCACCACAACCATCTTCCTTTGTGCTAGGTATGACTCCAGCCAGTGGAGCGTTTTCCCCGATTCCCATTGACTTCAGTTTTACTAGGGTTCCTTGATGTCAGACTCGGTCAAATGCTGCCTTGATGTCAAGGGCAGTAACCCTCACCTCAACTCTGGAATTCAGCTCCTTTGTCCATGTTTGGACCAAGGCTGTAATGAGGTCAGGAGCTGTGTGGTCTTGGCGGAACCCAAACTGGGCATCAGTGAGCAGGTTATTGGTGAGTAAGTGCCGCTTGATAGCACTGTCGATTACACCTTCCATCACTTTGCTGATTGAGAGTAGGCTGATGGGGCGATAATTGGCTGGGTTGGATTCGTCCTGCTTTTTGTGGACAGGACAAACCTGGGCAGTTTTCCACATTGTCGGATAGATGTCAGTGTTGTAGCTGTACTGGAACAGCTTGGCTGGAGGCGCGGCTAGTTCTGGAGCACAAGTCTTCAGCACGAAAGCCGGGATGTTGTCGGGGCCCAGAGCCTTTGCGCTCAGCCGTTTCTTGATATCACGTGGAGTGAATCGAATTGGCTGAAGAATGGCTTCTGTGATGGTGGGGACCTCGGGAGTCGGCCGATATGGATCATCCACTCTGCACTTCTGGCTGAAGTTGGTTGCAAACGCTTCAGCCTTGTCATTTGCACTCATGTGCTGGGCTCCACCATCATTGAGGATGGGGATATTCTTGGAGCCTCCTCCTCCCGTTAGTTGTTTAATGGTCCACCACCATTCACGACTGGATGTGGCAGGACTGCAGAGCTTTGATCTGATCCGTTGATTGTGGGAATCGCTTAGCCCTGTCTATAGCATGCTGCTTCTGCTTTTTAGCATGCATGTAGTCCTGTGTTGCAGCTTCCCCAGGTTGTCACCTCATTTTTAGGTACGCCTGGTGCTGCTCCTGCAATGCTCTTCTACACTCCTTATTGAACCAGGGTTGGTCCCCTGGCTTGGTGGTAATGGTGGAGTGAGGGATATGCCGGGCCAAGGAGTTCGGGACATTGGCTGAAAGGTATGATTCTGTGAGTATGACTATGTCAGGCTGTTGCTTGACTAGTCTGTGGGACAGCTCTCCCAATTTTGGCACAAGTCCCCAGATGTTGGTGAGGAGGACTTTGCAACGTTGACTGGGCCGGGTGTGCCGTTGCCGTGTCCGTAGCCGGTGCCGAGGTCGATGCCGGGTGGTCCGTCCGGTTTCATTCTTATTATTTTTTTTCGTAGCTGTTAGTTACAACTGAGTGACTTGCTAGGCCATTTCAGAGGGCAGTTAGGGGTCAATCACATTGCTGTGAGTCTGGAGTCACATCGGCCAGACCAGGTAAGGACAGCAGATTTCCTTCCCTAAAGGACATTAGTGAACCAGATGGGTTTTTACGACAATCCGGTAGTTTCATGGTCACCATTACTGATACAAGCATTTTTTAATTCCAGATTTATTTAATTAACTGAATTTAAATTCCCCAGCTGTCGTGGTGTTATCTGAACTCACGTCTCTGGATCATTAGTCCAGGCCTCTGGATTACTAGCCCAGTGACATTACCACCACACTACCGTTCCCGCGAGGTGGGATATTAACTAATGGGTAGTGAGCAGGAGGTTGGGATTAGACTAGGTGGGATATTAACGGTAATGGGTCGTGAGCAGGAGGTTGGAATTAGATAGGGTCACCTGATGTTTCATTTTGGTGTGTGTCTGCAGATCAGCCTGTTATACACTCTGCCCGATTACCATTTCCATCTAGTTCAATTCGATTAAAGGCAAGTGTGTGAATATTATGGGCTCCTTGCTGGCAATGTCCTGATGTGTTCTCAGGGTGAGTGGCGTTGCACAGTGTGAGCTGCTGCCGGGTGGGCACCTCCTCAGAGTTAAATCTGACTCCCGGTGATTCATGGGAAAGAGAAAAACCCTGTCAAGCGTTGATGGGCAGAATGACCTGGTTTTTCCCCCTCTGCAGTTTTTTGTTAGTTTTTGCTATCTGGGTCTTAGTTTCATCATTTTCGGCCTTTTTTTTTAAAAAACTTGAAATGTCATTCATTTAAGCCACAGATCTTTTAAATCTTTCCTCTGAGGTAAATTGCAGGTCAGTCAGCTCATGACCTTCACCCTAACACCTGTATATTTTTTCTGCTTTCTCCTTTTCAGAGTCCCACTAAAATGATCGCTTCCCTTTGTTTTCAGTCCACAAAGGGTTATATCCGAACTGTTACCCTGTCCTTTCTCTGCACAGATACTGACCGACCCGCTGGCTTTTTTTCCCCCCAGTTTTCTGTTGTTTCAGATTTCCAGCATTTCCAGTTTCTTCTCTATTTCCTCTTTGCTTTGTTTCAGCCCCTGCCTCCGCTCACCTGCTGCTGAAACCCCCATCCATGCCGGTGTTACCTCGAGATTTGACAATTCCAACACTCCCCTGGCTGATCTCCCACCTTGCACCCTCCGTAGACTTGAGCTCTTCCACAACTCTGCTGCCTGTATGGTAACTCACACTCAGTCCATCACCGCTGTGCTCACTGACCTACACTGGCTCCTGCTCCGGCAAGACCTCGCCGGCAAAATATCACAGGAACTTGATTTGCGCTGAACGTAACTTGCACTTGAAATTCTGCAATCTTTGGTGCTGGCTTGGCCGATTTCGGACGAATTGAGCTGGAAACCTTCGGGAAACTCCGGGCCATAAAATTTATTCTAAGTGGGGAATGCATTCCATAAGGCTTTCTAGATCAGTTTGTTTATAGTCCATCCTTGTTTTCAAACCCCTTGATGGTTTCACCCCTCCCTATCTCTGTAACCTCCGCCAGCCCTACAACCCTCCGAGATCTCCGCACTCCTCCAATTCTGGCCTTTTCCACATCCCCAATTTTCACTGCTCCACCATTGGTGGCCGTGGCTTCAGCTGCCAAGGCCCTAAGTTCTATAATTCCCTTCCTAAATCTCTCTGCCTCTGTATCTCTCTCTTGCCCTTTAAGACGCTCCTTAAAACCTACCTCTTTGACCAAGCTTTTGGTTATCTGTCCAATATCTCCCTACATGGCTCAGTGTCAAATTTTAGTAGATAACGCTCCTGTGAAGCCCCTTGGGATGTTTTACTACGTTAAAGACGCTGTATAAATACAAGCTGCTGCTGTTGGTCTCATAGAATGTTACTGAAAAGAAACAAGATCTGATATCCTGTCAGCTCCGTGATACTGAAATATTTCAGACTCTGTCCTCCCACTTACCCGATGTTCTTGTCCACTGAAATGCCTCTCGTATGTTAACAGTGAGCTGACTCCGTCCACCCCTCCTTCAACCGCCTGCTCTAGTCTGTCCCGGTAGAATTTTGTCAACTGGAACAGCTGGTAATCATCGCACTTTGTCAAGAACTCAGTGATTGGAGAGTTTGGATCTGTCAACAAAAAAAGGGAGAAAACTAAACACACAAGCGATTTTCTATCCGGGTGGCTACATTTCCCCGTGAGCCACATTAACAAACCTCTTCTAAAGATCAAAATACACCGCAAGTGATACACTAATTCTATTTATATAGTCGCATCTTGGAAAAAAAGCTGTATCAAATTTGTCGAACACAACTTGCCTTCACCGAATCTGATCTGTTCCAGCCCTTCCTGACCATCCCTTGTGTCTCTAAATGTTCACTAATTTAACCTCGAATTAGAGACTCGACGAGCTTTCCCCACAAGTGACGTGACCAATTCACCAGAGTTATCCGGTTGATCGGTCTGTCTCTCTTGAACAGATAATACTTATTGTAATTGAAAAATCAGGCAACGACAGACTTGCTAAATACTATCTATCTTTCTATCTGTGTTATTGGTTCCGACCATGAATATTGTCCGCTTTCCTTCGCTGAGATGGATCTACCCATTCCAGGATGTTCTCCACTCTGACACCAGGGTGGCAACTTACCATTCGGAACCTGCTCAGGGCTGCAGAAGAGTCTGTCAATTCCCCTGACTATAGAATCTCCCATCACTATCGCTCACCTACTCTTGTGCCCCACCTGCCTCACTGGGGGTAGCTTCGTGCTCCCTGGTGCCACACTGCTGCTTAGGAAGACCCTCCACTGAATCACTATCCTCCTTACAATTCCCAACACCAGGTACCTACTGGATGGTTCCGGGACTCTGGGGTCACTACCTGTAACTGCGGTGCTTTCTAGATGGTCACCCACTCCCCTCTCTGCAGTGTCTGTGCTGTTCCCTCTTCCTGTTTGAACTCCGGGTTCTTGCTTGACATCTGAACTCTGTCAGGATAGAATTCAAATTTTAAACAAAAATGAGAACTTACCTGCACCCATTCTCATTTTCCTTGAAGATCTTGGATCTTCTGTTGGGTTTGGAACTTCAGCCATACTGGTGACAGGCAGTCCGAGATTCTGATGTGCTGTAATTGATGTAATAGTTATAGGAGGGTCAGACAGAAATATGGAAATGGTTGGAGTAATGTTCCCTTGTTAAATGAGATATGTGGTCCCTCCTTCCCCCATCAGTTAGCTGTGGGAACGAGCTTTTCCCGAGTGTTAGGATCCACACTAGGTGTGGTCCAGACAGCAGCCCAGTGAATCTCGCTGATCTCTGCCGCAGGGTTCCAGACGCTGTCTCGTCGGCCAAGACTCAACACTGGGAGCGCACATTGGGAAGATTTCCTCACTGCAGGCCAAAACCAGCCTTATTCCAGAGATAGGGAATATTCAACACGGCAATATCGAGAATTGACAAATGAAATGGTCCTTAATTCGGTTTTACACACTACCACAATTTTACTATTTTTATTGGCTATTTTTCATTTGCTGAGTTTTGATATTAAAATCATGGTACTTTATGAATATAATATCCATCCACATTCATAATATATAGCTGGGTATGATTGCTCTGGTCTCTATGGACAATGACAGTGTCCCTATATTCATGGAGATTTGACCTGTTTGGTGCTTTTATTTGAATATATTGATCATATCGCTCGTGATCAAGCATGGCCACTTGGACATTCATGGATGAATAAAGGAGAGCCAGCACGGATTTAAGGGCAAATCGTGGTTGACTAACTTGATTTGAGTTTTTTGATGCAAGAACGGACAGGATGAATGACGGCAGTGCAGCGCAGTTGATGTGTATATGGACTTTCAAAAGGAGTTTGATAAAGTGCAACATATTAAGTCTTGTTAGCAAAATTGAAGCTCCTGTGAAAAAAGGGACAGTAGCAGCACGGATACAAAATTGGCGAAGGGATAGAAAGCAGAGTTGTTGTGAATGGCTGCTTTTCGACCCAGAGGGAGGTATACAGTGGTGTTCCCCAGGGTTCAGTACTAGGACCACTGCTGTTTTTGATATACATTAATGACTTGAACTTGGGTGTACCGGGCACAATTCTGAAAACATGGAAGTGGAGTAAACAGACTTGAAGAGGACATAGAAAGGCTGGTGGAATGGGCGGACACATGGCAGTTGAAATTCAATGCAGAACAGTGAGATGTGATACATTTAGGTAGGAAGAATAAGAGACAATATAAGCCAAATGGTACAACTTTAAAAGGAGTGCATGTACAGAGACACCTGGGGGTGTCTGTGCACAAATCTTTGAAGGTGGCAGGACAGGTTACCAAAGCAGTTCATAAAGCAAATAGGATCCCGGGCTTTATAAACAGAGGCACAGAGTACAAAAGCCAGGAAGTTATGCTAAACCGAGCGAAAACACTAGTTCGGCCCCAGCTGGAGTATTGTGCCCAATCCTGGCACCACACTTTAGGAAGGACGTGAAGACTTTGGAGAGGGTACAGAAGAGATTTGCTGGAATGGTTCCAGGGATGAGGGATTGCAATTATGTGGATAGACTGGAGAAGCTGGGGCCCTTCTCCTAAGAGAGGAGAAGACGAAGAGGAGGAGATTTGATAGAGGTGTTTTAAATCATGAAGGGTTTAGAGAGAGTAAATAAAGAGAAACTGTTTCCCCAATAAACAGCACGTTTTGCAACTACACATTTCAAGCTTCAGATCCACGTTGTTTCTACAAGCTGCCTAGAACTTGTAACCAAAAAAACAGAATTATTCAAAAGGAAAGACTACAAATCTTTGGGTGTTGCCAGAAGATACATGGCTTTCAAAAGGGAGTTGGATAAGTACCTGAAGGAAAAACATTTGCAGGGCTACGGGGAAAGGGCGGGGGAGTGGGACTAGCGGAAGTGCTCTTGCAGAGAGCCGGCACTGACTCGACGGGCCGAATGGCCTCCTTCTGTGCTGTAACTATTCTAGGATTCTATGATATGAATGGCTAAGTTTAGTTAAATAAGTTTCTCACCGACTTCAACTACAGAAACCTTCTTTACTGATCAATGCAATATGATTTTGCAGTTCTCTAAACTTTCTTTTAAGATAAGAAACATAAAAACTGGGACATTTGTTTTAAGACCTTAATTGGGAGTTTAGAAAGTAACATCTACAGAACAGTTACAAATCAGACCATACATTTCAGCTTGAAATATTTACTGAAATGTCAATGCGTTAATAAAAACTCCTTACTGGTACCAGATACCAAGATTAAAGTTCAGTGGAAGAACATTTAAAACCTTCAATTATCATTTTACACAGAAATGGCAATAGTGCCCACTGATAAACTTGTGGGGTGGACTGTGATCAAAAATATTAAAGGAATCGCTAAGATTTACTGAGCTACATGAATACAGCACCGTACAAACAGAGGTACTTCATCGATTTATAAATCAACCGTTTGTTTTGAAACGGCACTGGGATATTATCTCCCACAACTCACTCTCCCGCCCCGAGAGAGAAGTGGCAGTGACCGTGGAGCTTGTTGTGAACCCGAGGTTCGTCCAGCAACATGTGGATGGTCCGGGGAAGGATTCTTGCTGATTTTTGTTATTTTGATGCAAACTGAACCTGCAAAAAAGTAGCAACAGAAATTGCCGCCTGAATAATGCAAACTCTGCTTTCCGCAAGTGGCGGCTGGAATCACCGGCTCATCCGGGAGGGAGCGGACTGACAAATCTCCACGTCACAGCCTCCAGGTCCCCCTCACTATACTCCTTGGTCCCTCTCACTCACTTGCTGCGGCCGCAGATGTGACTCCAGGATGGTATGTTGCCTCCCTGGTGCCAGGGTCAAGGATGTCACGAAGCAGCTGCAGGACACTCTGAAGGGGGAAGGGTGATCAGCCAGAGGTCGTGGTCCATATTCGTACCAATGACATAGGTACAAAAAGGGAAGAGGTCCTGCAGGCAGATTTTAGTGAGCTAGGAACAGATTAATAAGCAGGACCTCAAAAGGTAGCAATCTCCAGATTCCTTCCGGTGCCACATGCGAGTGAGTACAGAAATAGGAGGGTAGAGCAGATGAATGCGTGGCAGGAGAGATGGTGCAGGAGGGAGGGCTTTAGATTCCTGGGACATCGGGACCAGTTCTGAGGGAGGTGGGACCTGTACAAGCCGGACAGGGTCGGGACTGATATCCTCACTGGAGGCCGGGGTGATTGCTAATGCTGTTAGGGAGGGTTTAAACTAGCATGGCAGGGGGTTGGGAACCTGAGCATAGATTCAGATGGGAGAGAAGCAAAGCTGGAAATGGAAGGCAGAAAATTAGTAAACGAGTTTGGTAGGCAGAGGAAACAAAGGCTAGAAAATAGACAACAAAGGGGTTTGGCAGTGCTTAATGGTATATACTTCAATGCAAGGAGTCTAGTGAATAAGGCAGATGAGCTGAGGGCAGAGATAGACATGTGGAATTATGATGATATAACTATTACTGAAACATGGTTTAAAGGTCAGGAATGGCAGCTCAACATTCCTGTTACAGGGTTTTCAGACGAGATAGAGAGGGGGGGAGGAAAGGGAGGGGGATTCGCAATATTGGTTAAAGAAACAATTACAGCTGTGAGGAGGGCAGATATGTTGGAAGGATCATCAAATGAGGCCATATGGGTTGAACTGAAGAACAAAAAAGGGGCAATTACACTGCTGGGAGTGTACTATAGACCCCCAAACAGACAGAGGGAGATAGAAGAGCAAATATGTAGATAAATTTCTGAGAAGTGCAAAAACAATAGGGAAGTAATAGCAGGGGATTTCAACTACCCCAATATTAACTGGGATAGAATCAATGTAAAAGGCATAGAGGGAGCAGAATTCTTAAAATGCATTCAGAACTTTTTTAGCCAGTACGTAGCAAGGCCAACAAGAGGAGGGGGTGGTTCTGGACTTAGTTTTAGGGAATGAAGCTGGGCAGGTGGAAAGGGTATCAGTGGGAGAGCATTTTGGTGGTAGTGATCATAATTCAGTTAGATTTAGCGTAGTTATGGAAAACAACAACTTGTATTTATATAGCACCTTTAACGTAGTAAAACGTCCCAAGGCACTTCACGGGAGTGTTACAAGGCAAAAAAAGTGAGACTGAGCCACATAAGGAGAAATTAGGGCAGGTGAAGAGGTCGGTTTTAAGGAGCGTCTTAAAGGAGGAAAGAGAGGTAGCGAGGCAGAGGGGTTTAGGGAGGGAATTCCAGAGCTTGGGGCCCAGGCAACAGAAGGCACGGCCACCGATGGCTGAGCGATTGTAATCAGGGATGTTCAAGAGGACAGAATTAGAGGAGCGCAGATATCTCGGAGGTTTGTGGGGCTGAAGGAGATTACAGAGATAGGAAGGGGCGAGGCCATGGAGGGATTTGAAAACAAGGATGAGAATTTTGAAATAGAGGCACTGCTTAACCGGGAGCCAATGTAGGTCAGCGAGCACAGGGGAGATGGGTGAATGGGACTCGATGCGAGTTAGGACACAGGCAGCCGAGTTTTGGATGACCTCCAGTTTACATAGGGTAGAATGTGGGAGGCCAGCCAGGAGTGCGTTGGAATAGTCAAGTCCAGAGGTAACAAAGGCATGGATGAGGGTTTCAGCAGCGGATGAGCTGAGGCAAGGGCGGAGACGGGCGATGTTAGAGGTGGAAATAGGCGGTCTTAGTTATGCCGTGGATATGTATCTTTGCATTCCAGAATGATTCTGGAATAGTGAGCAATTTTGGCAGACGAGACCAGGACCCAATAATGCTTTATGTGGTCCAGCCAAATTTGGCAGTGAATGGCTAAACCAGATGTCCGCATCCCTTGGACTTAAGGGAGTGAAGATGAGAGCCGTACCAGGGGGACGGCCAGTGTGAGAGAGAATACAGGAAACTCTTTATTAACCGGCACCGACGGGACCGGCGTGGTGCCAGTTAATCAAAAAGTCCGGATAATGGAGAGTTATATCTCCCAACGTATGAGAGCCCCGTACGCACTGACATGCGCCTGCATTCAGAGCTCCGTCTCCCCGGGGACCGCCAGCTGACCATCTGTCGTGTCCGCTGCCTACCCGGGCTGCACATTCCCCTCCCAATCTACACGCTCCGATACAAGGCAAACGCCTCGGGGTTTTTTTTAAAGCTATTTTTAAAGGAGAGATGAAGGAAAACCCCGGTTACCTACTCAAGAATTTTGCCGGTTAAGAGAGATTTCCGGTTATTTGGGTGCCGGTTAAAAGAGAGTTTCCTGTAATTGTTTTACTAGGGACTAGGGCATCAAAGGTGGTGGTGAGGGTGTGGTTGAGCAGATCGGTAGCTGCAGAAATGTCGTGGTGAATGGAGGGCCAAAGGCTGGACAGTTGGGATTTCGTAAGTGCAGTTGTAAGAGAGATTGGAGAGGTTTTTTTTCCAGGGGCGGACACAGAAGGAAGTAGCTTTGGGGGGAGGTGGGGTGGGTGGAAGCGGAATGTGGGTGGAGAGAGATATGAGGAAGTGCTCAGAGATGGCCTCATCTGCGATTGACATGATGGGAGTAGCGGGGCCACGAGAGATGGCAAGGTCGAGGGAGTGGCCGTGAATATGGGTTGGGGAGTTTACATGGAGGGAGAGATTAAGGGAGGATAGGAGGCTAGTGAACTCGGGAGAGAGAGAGCATGATGAATTGAGATGGAGGTTGAAATTACCGAGGATGAGAAGTCGTTCGGTGCAGAGGCTGAGTGGGGAGAGCAGTGAAAATATCTCGGTGATAACATTTTACGGTACTTGGGTGGGTGGTAGAGAACAAGAATTTTAAATGAGAGGTGAGAGGGTGGAACAAGGTGAGATGCTCAAAGGAGGAGAAGGTGCCGGATGAGTAGGGGGACAGACCAAGGTGTGATTTGGTGATGAGATCCACACCGCTACTATGGCGGTCTGGACAGGGCAAGTGGTGGAAGGTATATCCAGGTGGGGAGGCTTCATTTAAGGGTAAGGTGTCATCACCCCTCAACCAAGTTTCCGTCAGGGCCATAATATCGATGCAATCATCCACGATAAGCTCATGGATGGCAAGGGCCTTGTTCGCAAGGCAAAGGCTTTGTTTGCAAGTGAACGGACATTCTGGAGGGAGATGCGGAGATGGTCGGTGATGGCTGCCCCACTGCCAGTGTCCACAGGGTCAGTGCTGGGGGGGCGAGTTAGACGGGGAGGAGATTGGCAAGATTAGCCTCCAGCGGGTGCACTGGGCGGGAAGGTCGGAGAGAGTAGGATGGGGTAGTTGAGGTTGCTGCTCGTAAGGAGGCAGCGACAAGTGCCTCGATGGGGCCTTCGTAGGACGCCAAGAGAGGCACAGAGGGAAGCTGTGGGCTTATCCAAGAGGGAGTCGAGCCTGGGACGGCGGCAGGAGAGTAGGAAAGTCGAAGAGTAATGAAGGTTTGGGGTAGGGACTTGGGAGAGCAGAGTATCCGAGAGGAGAGATGAAAGGAGGCATGACGACAGGAGAGGGAGAGAGAGAAATGGAAAAGTGGTGGGCGGGGTAGAAAAAGTGGAAATAGAAGTGAAACGGTTCGGGTCCGGAGTGACAGCCAAAGAGCGCACGCGAAAGGACACAGGGAAAAGCTCAGGTTACATAGGCCTGGTTATGTAGTAATTAATGGGAGAGATATTTCTTGGTAGTAGGGAGTAGGTTGGAGACAATAGCAGGGACACCAGGGTCAAAGTCAGAGTTCCCATGTTGGGACAAAGCCGGCGTAAGCAGGATGGAGCCGGTAGGGAGCATCGACGAACCGCTGTCCAAATTCAGAGACAGGTGTAACAGGCGAGTGAAGTCCAGAAGCTATTTGAAGGGTAGCGAGTTGGAGGATGGAGGTTGTTGCCGTAGGAATGAGTCGGTAGAGGTGCAGAAAGATGATGGTGAAATTGACGCAAGTTGGAGGTCACTGTAGATAAAAAGCCATAATGTGGAGATGCCGGTGTTGGACTGGGGTGGACAAATGTGAGAAGTCGCACAACACCAGGTTATAGTCCAACAGTTTTATTTGAAATCACAAGCTTTCGGAGCGCTGCTCCTTCGTCAGGTGAAGTGAAGAGATGCATATAGGCACAGCATATATAGTCAGAGAACACTGCCAGATGATTACAGTTAATAAAAGGCAGTTAGGTGATAAAGGGCAGTTAGAAAGATTAACTGTAATCATCTGGCAGTGTTCTCTGACTATATATGCTGTGCCTATATACATCTCTTCACTTCACCTGACGAAGGAGCAGCGCGCCGAAAGCTTGTGATTTCAAATAAAGCTGTTGGACTATAACCTGGTGTTGTGCGACTTCTCACATAGATAAAAAGCGGTGGAGAAAATGTAAAAACACAAGCCAGTGACCAGCAAAGCTGAAAAGCCAGTAGAACGAGTCACCAGACAGCAGTGAGACAGCAGCTGCGAGCCAGAAGCCAACAAAGCTGAAAAACTAGTCGAACCAGCTCAGCAGAGAGACAGCCGCAGTTTAAAAAGGAAAAAAAAACAGGAGTAAAAATTCTCAATTGGGGAAAGGGCAATTTTACTAAGCTGAGATGTGATTGAGCAAATGTTTACTGGAAACAGCTACTTGAAGGTAAATCAGTGTCAGAGCAGTGGGAGGCTTTCAAGGAGGAGATAGTGAGGGTTCAGGGCAAATATGTTGCACAAAGTGGGACTCCCAAATCTCGAGCCACCTGGATGTCAAGGCGCGTACAGATAAGGCAAAATAGGGAAGCTTGTGTCAAATACCGAGAGCTGAATAATGCAGAACGCCTGGAGCAAGATAGAAAGTGCAGGGGGTAAATTAAAAAAGCAAAGAGAGGGCATGAAAAAATAATGGCAAGTAAAATCAAGGAAAACCCAAAGATGTTTTATAAATACATAAAGAGCAAGAGGATAACTAAAGAGAGAGTAGGGCCTATTAGAGACCAAAAAGGCAACCCATGTGTGGATGCGGAAGACATGGGTATGGTTCTTAATTAATACTTTGCATCTGTCTGCACAAGAGAGGGACGATGCAGGCATTGTAGTTAAGGAGGAGGAGTATGAAATATTAGATGAGGTAAACATAGTGAGAGGGGAAGTATTAAGGTCTTTGAAAGTGGATAAAGTCCCAGGCCCGGATAAATGTATCCCAGGCTGTTAAGAGAAGCAAGGGAGGAAATAGCCGAGGCTCTGACCATCATTTTCCAATCCTCTCTGGCTACAGGTGTGGTGCCAGAGGACTGCTAACGTTATACTTTTGTTTAAAAAGGGATAGACTGAGTAATTACAGGCCAGTCAGCCTGACCTCGGTGCTGGGAAAATTATTGGAAAAACTTCTGAGGGACAGGATAAATCTTCATATAGAAAGACACAGATTAATCAAGGACAGTCAGCATGGATTTGTTAAGGGAAGGTCGTGTCTGACTAACTGGATTGAATTTTATGAGGAGGTAACAAGGAGGGTAGATGAGGGTAGCACATTTGATGTAGTCTACATGGAGTTTAGCAAGGCTTTTGACAAGGTCCTACATGGCAGGCTGGTTAGAAAAGTAAAAGCCCTGGGATCCAATGGAAAGTGGCAAGTTGGATCCAAAATTGGCTCAGTGGCAGGAAGCAAAAGGTAATCAAGGATTATGGGGAACAGGCAGGAAAGTGGAGTGGAGGCCAAAATCGGATCGGCCATCTCATTAAATGGCGAAGCATAGAACATAGGAGCAGGAGTAGGCCATTCGGCCCCTCAAGCCTGCTCCGCCATTCAATGAGATCATGGCTGATCATCCAAACTCAGTACCCTGTCCTTGCTTTCTCCCCATATCCCTTTAGCCTTAAGAAATATATCTAACTCCTTCTTGAATATATTTAATGAATTGGCCTCAACTGCCTTCTGTGGTAGAGAATTCCACAGGTTCACCACTCTCTGGGTGAAGAAATTCCTCCTCATCTCAGTCCGAAATGGCTTACCCCTTATCCTTAGACTGTGACCCCTGGTTCTGGACTCCCCCGCCATCGGGAACATCCTTCCTGCATCTAGTCTGTCTAGTCCTGTTAGAATTTTATAAGTTTCAATGAGATCCCCTCTCATTCTTCTAAACTCTAGCGAATATAAACCTAATCGACCCAATCTCTCTTCATACGTCATTCCTGCCATCCCAGGTATCAGTCTGGTAAATCTTCGCTGCACTCCCTCCATGGCAAGAACATCCTTCCTCAGATAAGGCGACCAAAACTGCACACAATACTCAAGGTGTGGTCTCACCAAGGCCTTATACAACTGCAGCAAGACATCCTTGCTCCTGTACTCGAATCCTCTCCACCAACATACCATTTGCCTTCTTAACCGCCTGCTGCACCTGCATGCTTACCTTCAGCGACTGGTGCACAAGGACTCCCAGATCTCGTTGCACTTCCACTTTCCCCAATCTATTGCCGTTCAGATAATAATCTGTCTTCCTGTTTTTGACACCAAAGTGGATAGCCTCACATTTATCCACATTATACTGCATCTGCCATGCATCTGCCCAATCACCCAACCTGTCCAAATCATACTGGAGTTTCTCTGCATCCACCTCACAGCACACACGCCCACCCAGCTTTGTGTCGTCTGCAAACTTGGAGATATTACATCTAGTTCCCTCGTCTAGATCATTAATATATATTGTGAATAGCTGGGGTCCTAGCACCGATCCCTGTGGAACCCCACTAGTCACTGCCTGCCACTCGGAAAAAGACCCGTTTATTCCAACTCTTTGTTTCCTGTCTGCCAACCAGTTCTCTATCCAAATCAGTACCTCACCCCCAATCCCATGTGCTTTAATTTTGCACGCTAATCTCTTATGCGGGACTTTATCGAAAGCCTTCTGAAAGTCCAAATACACCACATCCACTGTTTCTCCCTTATCTATTCTACCAGTTACATCCTCAAAAAATTCCAGTAGATTAGTCAGGCATGATTTCCCTTTTATAAATCCATGTTGACTTTGTCCGACCCTGTCACTGTTTTCCAAGTGCGCTGCTATTACATCTTTTATAATGGACTCTAGCATTTTGCCCACTACCGATGTCAGGCTTTTTTCTCTACCACCTTTTTCAAATAGTGGGGTTACATTAGCTACCCTCCAATCCATGGGAACTGTTCCAGCCACTTCCTTAAGTACCCTCGGATGTAGATTATCAGGCCCAGGGGATTTATCGGCCTTCAATCCCGTCAATTTCCCTAACACCATTTCCCTACAAATAGTGATTTCATTCAGTTCCTTGCTCTCATTAGATCCTATGTTCCCCGACATCTCTGGGAGTTTATTTGTGTCCTCCTTTGTGAAGACAGAACCAAAGTATGTATTTAATTCGTCAGCCAGTTCTTTGTTCCCCATTATAAATTCCCCTGATTCTGACTGCAAGGGACCTACGCTTGACTTCACCAATCTTTTTCTCTTCACGTATCTATAGAAGCTTTTACAGTCAGTTTTTATGTTCCCTGCAAGCTAACTCTCATAGGAGCAGGCTCAAGGGACCAAATGGCCTGCTCCTATTTATGGTCGACAGGTGTTTTTGTGACTGGAAGGCTGTTTCCAGTAGGGCTCCACAGGGCTCAGTACTGGGTCCCTTGCTTTTTGTGGTATATATCAATGATTTAGACTTCAATCTAGGGGGCATGATTATAAGTTTGCAGATGATATAAAAATTGGCTGCTTCATTGATAGTGAGGAAGAAAGCTGCAGACTGCAGAATGGTATCAATGGACAGGTCAGGTGGGTAGAACAGTGGCAAATGGAATTCAATCCAGAGAAGTGTGAGGTAATGCATTTGGGGAGGGCTAACAAGGCAAGGGAATACACATTAAATGGTAGGACACTGAGAAGTGCAGAAGATCAGAGAGACCTTGGAGTGCATGTCCACAGATCCCTGAAGGTAGCAGGCCAGGTAGATAAGGTGGTTAAGAAGGCATACGGAATGCTTGCCTTTATTAGGCGTGACATAGAATACAAGAGCAGGGGGGTTATGCTTCAACTGTATAAAGCACTAGTTAGGCCTCAGCTAGAGTATTGCGTGCAGTCTGGTCACCACATTACAGGAAAGATGTAATTGCACTAGAGAGGGTACAGAGGAGATTTACAAGGATGTTGCCGGGAGTAGGGAATCTTAGCTATGAGGAAAGACTGGATAGGCTGGGTCTGTTTTCCTTGGAACAGAGGAGGCTGAAGGGAGACCTTATTGAGTTGTATAAAATTATGAGGGGCATAGATAAAGTGGATAGAAAGACCTATTTCCCTTAGCAGAAGTGTCAAAAACCAGGGGGCACAGGTTTAAAGTAATTGGGGTAGGTTTAGAGGGGAAATTTCTTCACCCAGAGGGTTGTGGGGGTCTGGAACTCACTGCCTGAAAGGGTGGTAGAGGCAGGAACCCTAACCACATTTAAAAAGTACTTGGATGTGCACTTGGGATGCTCTAACCTGCAGGGCTATGGACCAAGAGCTGGGAAGTGGGATTAGGCTGGTTGGCTCTTTGTTGGCCGGCGCGGACACGATGGGCCGAAATGGCCTCCTGCCGTGCTGTAACTTTCCGAGACTCTGAGCCCGGGCCTCGGGCAGTGCGGCTCCCCCAGGCCCGGGACTCGGGCAGTGCGGCTCCCCCAGGCCCGGGACTCGGGCAGTGCGGCTCCCCCAGGCCCGGGACTCGGGCAGTGCGGCTCCCCCAGGCCCGGACCCCGCGCCGATTGAGAGGCGGGGGGGGGGGGGGGGGGGACACTGCCGACCCTGTGAGCGGCCCCTCTCACCGCCCCGCACACTCACCTCAGCCTCTCCCGCTCTAACCCGGGTCCTCAGCGAGCGGCGGCCTGGACATGCGCATTATCAGCGAAGCGCCATCTCAACGAGTCCGCCGCTTCCATTGGCTCAGCAAGGCTGATTGACAACCAGGCCCCGCCCCAGGGCGCCGCGGGGTCACGTGGCTGCAGACTTAATGCCTGCAAGATGGCCATGACCCACCCCGCCACCAGGGGGCAGTTTGGACCCCGACCCCGCCACCAGGGGGAGTGTGGACCCCGACCCCGCCACCAGGAGGCAGTGTGGGCCCCGACCCCGCCACCAGGAGGCAGTGTGGGCCCCGACCCCGCCACCAGGGGGAGTGTGGACTCCGACCTCGCCACCAGGAGGCAGTGTGGGCCCCGACCCCGCCACCAGGGGGAGTGTGGGCCCCGAGCCCGCTACCAGGGGGCAGTGCGGTCCCCGACCCCGCCACCAGGGGGAGTGTGGACCCCGACCCCGCCACCAGGGGGAGTATGGGCCCTGACCCCGCCACCAGGGGGAGTGTGGGCCCCGAGCCCGCTACCAGGGGGCAGTGCGGTCCCCGACCCCGCCACCAGGGGGAGTGTGGGCCCCGAGCCCGCCACCAGGGGCAGTGCGGTCCCCGACCCCGCCACCAGGGGGAGTGTGGGCCCCGACCCCGCCACCAGGGGGCAGTGTGGACCCCGACCCCGCCACCAGGGGGCAGTGTGGACCCCGACCCCGTCACCAGGGGGAGTGTGGGCCCCGAGCCCGCCACCAGGGGGAGTGTGGGCCCCGAGCCCGCCACCAGGGGGCAGTGTGGGCCCCGAGCCCGCCACCAGGGGGCAGTGCGGGCCCCGACCCCGCCACCAGGGGGAGTGTGGACACCAAGATGGAAGGGTTGCACCTCAACAGTTCTGGGACCAATGTCCTGGTGGGGGGGTTAACTAGTACTGTGGGATATGATTTAAATTCATTTGACTGGGGGTGGAGCAGTGAAGGGGTGGCCCTCAAGCAAAAACCGAAAATGGCGGACCGCCAGGAACAGCGCGAGGAGCTCGCGGTCGAAGGTGCTGTACTTGACCTCCGGGGGGCGTAGTTGGCGGCTGAAGAAGGCAAGTGGTTGCCAGGCGCCGTCGACCCACTGCTCATACACGGCGCCGAACGCGTGGTCGGAGGCGTCCGTGGTGAGCGCTACCCTGGCATTGGGCCGTGGATGCGCGAGCAGGGTGGCGTTGGCGAGCGCGGTCTTGGTGGTGTCGAAGGCGGCGGACGCGTCTGCCGTCCATTCGACCGCCATCTTGCCGCTCCTGCCCCGGAGGGCTTCATACAGGCCTTATGAGGGACGCCGCTTTGGGGATGAAGCGGTTATAGAAATTCACCATCCCGAGGAACTCCTGGAGGCCTTTGATGGTGGTGGGGCGGGGAAATTGTTGGACGGCCTGCACCTTGGTGGGCAGGGGAATGGTCCCAGCATGGGTGATGTGGTGGCCGAGGAAGTCGATCTTGTCCAGGCCGAACTGGCATTTGGCTGGGCTGAGGATGAGCCCGTGGTCGCTGAGGCGCCCGAACAGGATGCGAAGGTGTTCGAGGTGTTCCTGCTTGGAGGAACTGGCTACCAGGCTGTCGTCCAGGTCGATGAACAGGAACTTCAGGTCCCGAAGGACAGAGTCCATGAGCCGTTGGAATGCCTGGGCCGCATTTTTGAGGTCGAAGGGCATCCGCAGGAACTTGAACAGGCCGAAGGGGGTGATTACGGCCGTCTTGGGGACGTCCGCGGGGTGGACGGGGACTTGGTGGTAGCTGCGCACCAGGTCGACCTTGGAAAAGACTGAGCGGCCGGCCAGTCTAGCCGAGAAGTCCTGAATGTGCGGCACGGGGTACCGATCAGGGGTGGTGGCGTCGTTGAGGCGGCGGTAATCCCCGCAGGGGCGCCAACCCCCGCCTGGATTGGGGGCGATGTGGAGTGGAGAGGCCCAGGGACTGTTGCAGTGGCGGATGATGCCGAGCTGTTCCATGGTGGCAAACTCGGTCTGCGCGATCTCCAGTTTGGCCGGGTCCAGGCTGCGGGTGTGGGCGTACACTGGGGGGCCTGTGGTGGGGATGAAGTGTTCCACCCCGTGTTTGGCGGCCTCCGCAGAGAAGGTCGGATTAGTAAGGGCCGGGAATTCGGCCAGGAGTGCCGAGTAGTCATCCGTGGCCCGGGAGTGGCACTGTGACGCCATGTCGGCGGGTTGATGGGGGGCCATGGCGCCCAGGATGGGGGACATGGTGTTCATGTCCACGAGGCGGTGATGAGGGATGTCTACCAGTAGGCCGTGGGCGCACAGGAAATCTGTGCCGATGAGAGGGGAGAGCACCTTGGCAGTGATGAACTCCCATCGGTAGCGGCGACCAGCGAGGTTGAGGGTGACTGTCTGGGTGCCGTACGTCCGGATTTCCGAGCCGTTAGCAGCAGCCAGCGCCGGTCCTCGTTCGCCCTTTTTGGATGTCGAGGGAGGAGGCTGGGATGATGCTGTGCTGAGCTCCAGTGTCGCACAGGAACCGGCGGCCGGTTTTGTCATCCGTGACGTACAGCAGGGAGCCCGCGTGGCCCACGGCCATCGCGGGGGCTGGTACGGGGGCGGACTTGAAAGAGCAGGGAGGTGTGCACCGTTGTGCCCTGGCGCCGAACCGTGCATGGTAGTAACAGTGGCCCGGGTTAGTGGGGCGCGAAGGCCCCGTGGGCCTGGTGGCTGGTCCTTGTGGCCGCGTGGTGGCTGGTGAGGGGCGCGCCCAGGCATTGGCTGCCAGGTCCGGAGTGACGTCGCGGCTGGAGTGAGCGGACAGCAGCTTGTCGGCCTCATCAGCCAGGGCTTCCAGGTTCGTGAGGCCGGACACCACGATCGCTGGGCAGATGCTGAGAGGGAGCTGGTGGATGAACAGCGTGCGGAAGAGGGATCCGGGTGGGCTCTCGTCGGTGAGGGAGAGTATGTGGGAGAGGAGGTCTGATGGTGAGGCATCACCGAGGCCTGGAAGGTCGAGGAGGTGGCAGTTTCGCTGGTATGTCGAGGCCGTAAATTTTTTAAGAAGTGCTGCCTTAAGATGTGCATACTTGCCTTCCTCTGGTGGGTTCTGCAGCGCTGTCCAAACCTTCAAAACTGTGGCGCTACCGAGTGATGTGACGAGGTAGTCGTACTGCGTCCCATCTGTGGTGATGTTTCGCAGCCGAAAGCGGGATTCAGCTTGGAGAAACCAGGCTTCGGGCTGGTTTTCCCAAAACTCCGGCAGTTTCACGGAAACTGCGTTCGTGTCCGCCATTGCAGTGCTCGGAATAAGTTCTGAGCGTCGGGGTCACCAATGTTGAGGCTGCCGCGAAACACGAATTAAGACTGTGTGGAAAACAAAGGCTTTTTAATACAACTGCATGGTCCAAAATGGCTGAAACCAACTGCCCCCAGAATTCTCTGGAAAAACCCTGAGGCCCCGCCCACTCCTTTTCTCCTGCCTTAACGGCAAGGTGCCTTAAAGGCAAGGTGCCCAATATTTTGTCCATGGATGGAAAAGTGGATAATGCCCGTTTAGGTGGCGATCCGCCACACTACCATTGGCGGCCATGCCTTCAGCTGCCAAGGCCCGAAGCTCTGGAATTCCCTCCCTAAACCTCTCCACCTCTCTCTCCTCCTTCAAGACGCTCCTTAAAACCTCCCTCTTTGACCAAGCTTTTGGTCATGTGCCCTAACTCATCCTTATGTGGCTCGGTGTCAAATTTTGTTGTATATCGCTCCTGTAAAGCGCCTTGGGACGTTTTACTGCATTAAAGGCGCTAAAAAATACAAGTTGTTGTTGTTGTTGAGAAGGCTGTGTTCATGAGAATTCAGTTGTGTATCCCTGTCTCTTCACCTCACCTCAAATCGGCGTATTTAAAAAAAGATTCCAAGATTTCAGCATTCCTGGATTCAGGAGGTAAGTTAAGGACATCATCACAGCAAAATCGCCTGCTTCAGGCCGTTCTCACAAGCCAGGTGTGACCGTGAATTATTGAATACAGACAACAAAGGGCAAGAAGCTAAACAGTGGATCCTATGGATACTGGAGAGGAGTCAGACTGCCTGGGTTATATAGTCTGGAGAGGGGTCAGACTGCCTGGGTTATATAGTCTGGAGAGGAGTCAGACTGCCTGGGGTTATATAGTCTGGAGAGAGGTCAGGCTGCCTGGGTTATATAGTCTGGAGAGGGTCAGACTGCCTGGGGTTATATAGTCTGGAGAGGAGGTCAGACTGCCTGGGTTATATAGTCTGGAGAGGGGTCAGACTGCCTGGGTTATATAGTCTGGAGAGGAGTCAGACTGCCTGGGGTTATATAGTCTGGAGAGGGGTCAGACTGCCTGGGTTATATAGTCTGGAGAGGGGTCAGACTGCCTGGGGTTATATAGTCTGGAGAGGGGTCAGACTGCCTGGGTTACATAGTCTGGAGAGGGGTCAGACTGCCTGGGTTATATAGTCTGGAGAGGGGTCAGACTGCCTGGGTTATATAGTCTGGAGAGGGGTCAGACTGCCTGGGGTTATATAGTCTGGCGTGGAGTCAGACTGCCTGGGGTTATATAGTCTGGAGAGGGGTCAGACTGCCTGGGTTATATAGTCTGGAGAGGGGTCAGACTGCCTGGGGTTATATAGTCTGGAGAGGGGTCAGACAGCCTGGGTTATATAGTCTGGCGTGGAGTCAGACTGCCTGGGTTATATAGTCTGGCGTGGAGTCAGACTGCCTGGGTTATATAGTCTGTAGAGGTGTCAGACTGCCTGGGGTTATATAGTCTGGAAAGGGGTCAGACTTCCTGGGGTTAAATAGTCTGGTGAGGGGTCAGACTGCCTGGATTATATAGACTGTAGAGGGGTCAGACTGCCTGGGGTTATATAGTCTGGAGAGGAGTCAGACTGCCTGGGTTATATAGTCTATAGAGGGGTCAGACTGCCTGGGTTATATAGTTCCGAAAGCTTGTGATTTCAAATAAAACTGTTGGACTATAACCTGGTGTTGTGCGACCTCTCAATTTTATATAGTCTGGACAGGGGTCAGACTGCCTGGGGTTAAATAGTCTGGAGAGGGGTCAGACTGCCTGGGGTTATATAGTCTGGAGAGGGGTCAGACTGCCTGGGGTTATATAGTCTGGAGAGGGGTCAGACTGGCTGGGTTATATAGTCTGGAGCAGAGTCAGACTGCCTGGGTTAGATAGTCTGGAGAGAGGTCAGGCTGCCTGGGTTATATAGTCTGGAGAGGAGTCAGACTGCCTGGGTTATATAGTCTGGCGTGGAGTCAGACTGCCTGGGTTCTAAAGTCTGGAGAGGGGTCAGACTGCCTGGGTTATATAGTCTGGAGAGGGGTCAGACTGCCTGGGGTTACATAGTCTGGAGAGGAGTCAGACTGCCTGGGGTTACATAGTCTGGAGAGGGGTCAGACTGCCTGGGTTATATAGTCTGGAGAGGGGTCAGACTGCCTGGGGTTACATAGTCTGGAGAGGGGTCAGACTGCCTGGGTTATATAGTCTGGAGAGGAGTCAGACTGCCTGGGTTATATAGTCTGGAGAGGAGTCAGACTGCCTGGGTTATATAGTCTGGAGAGGAGTCAGACTGCCTGGGGTTATATAGTCTGGAGAGGAGTCAGACTGCCTGGGTTATATAGTCTGGAGAGGGGTCAGACTGCCTGGGTTATATAGTCTGGAGAGGGGTCAGACTGCCTGGGTTATATAGTCTGGAGAGGAGTCAGACTGCCTGGGTTATATAGTCTGTAGAGGGGTCAGACTGCCTTGGGTTATATAGTCTGTAGAGGGGTCAGACTGTCTGGGTTATATAGTCTGGAGAGGAGTCAGAGTGCCTGGGTTATATAGTCTGGAGAGGAGTCAGACTGCCTGGGTTATATAGTCTGTAGAGGGGTCAGACTGCCTGGGGTTATATAGTCTGTAGAGGGGTCAGACTGCCTGGGTTATATAGTCTGGAGAGGAGTCAGACTGCCTGGGTTATATAGTCTGTAGAGGGGTCAGACTGCCTGGGGTTATATAGTCTGGAGAGGGGTCAGACTGCCTGGATTATATAGTCTGGAGAGGGGTCAGACTGCCTGGGTTATATAGTCTGGAGAGGAGTCAGACTGCCTGGGTTATATAGTCTGTAGAGGGGTCAGACTGCCTGGGGTTATATAGTCTGGAAAGGGGTCAGACTGCCTGGGGTTATATAGTCTGGAGAGGACTCAGGCTGCCTGGGTTATTTAGTCTGTCTAGGGGTCAGACTGCCTGGGTTATATAGTCTGGAGAGGGGTCAGACACTGCCTGGGGTTATATAGTCTGGAGAGGGGGCAGTCTGCCTGGGGTTACATAGTCTGGAGAGGGGTCAGACTGCCTGGGTTAAAAATTCTGGAGAGGGGTCAGACTGCCTGGGGTTACATAGTCTGGAGAGGGGTCAGACTGCCTGGGGTTACATAGTCTGGAGAGGGGTCAGGCTGCCTGGGTTATATAGTCTGGAGAGGGGTCAGACTGCCTGGGTTACATAGTCTGGAGAGGGGTCAGACTGCCTGGGTTATATAGTCTGGAGAGGGGTCAGACTGCCTGGGGTTACATAGTCTGAAGAGGGGTCAGACTGCCTGGGTTACATCGTCTGGAGAGGGGTCAGACTGCCTGGGTTACATAGTCTGGAGGGGGTCAGACTGCCTGGGTTATATAGTCTGGAGAGGGGTCAGACAGCCTGGGTTACATAGTCTGGAGAGGGGTCAGACTGCCTGGGTTATATAGTCTGGCGTGGAGTCAGACTGCCTGGGTTATATAGTCTGGAGAGGGGTCAGACTGCCTGGGTTATATAGTCTGGAGAGGGGTCAGACTGCCTGGGGTTATATAGTCTGTAGAGGGGTCAGACTGCCTGGGTTATATAGTCTGGAGAGGAGTCAGACTGCCTGGGTTATATAGTCTGGAGAGGGGTCAGACTGCCTGGGGTTATATAGTCTGGAGAGGGGTCAGACTGCCTGGATTATATAGTCTGGAGAGGAGTCAGACTGCCTGGGTTATATAGTCTGGACAGGGGTCAGACTGCCTGGGGTTAAATAGTCTGGAGAGGGGTCAGACTGCCTGGGGTTATATAGTCTGGAGAGGGGTCAGACTGCCTGGGGTTATATAGTCTGGAGAGGGGTCAGACTGGCTGGGTTATATAGTCTGGAGCAGAGTCAGACTGCCTGGGTTAGATAGTCTGGAGAGAGGTCAGGCTGCCTGGGTTATATAGTCTGGAGAGGAGTCAGACTGCCTGGGTTATATAGTCTGGCGTGGAGTCAGACTGCCTGGGTTATAAAGTCTGGAGAGGGGTCAGACTGCCTGGGTTATATAGTCTGGAGAGGGGTCAGACTGCCTGGGGTTACATAGTCTGGAGAGGAGTCAGACTGCCTGGGGTTACATAGTCTGGAGAGGGGTCAGACTGCCTGGGTTAAAAATTCTGGAGAGGGGTCAGACTGCCTGGGGTTACATAGTCTGGAGAGGGGTCAGACTGCCTGGGGTTACATAGTCTGGAGAGGGGTCAGACTGCCTGGGTTATATAGTCTGGAGAGGGGTCAGACTGCCTGGGTTACATAGTCTGGAGAGGGGTCAGACTGCCTGGGTTATAGAGTCTGGAGAGGAGTCAGACTGCCTGGGTTATATAGTCTGGAGAGGAGTCAGACTGCCTGGGGTTATATAGTCTGGAGAGGAGTCAGACTGCCTGGGGTTATATAGTCTGGCGTGGAGTCAGACTGCCTGAGTTATATAGTCTGGAGAGGGGTCAGACTGCCTGGGTTATATAGTCTGGAGAGGGGTCAGACTGCCTGGGTTATATAGTCTGGAGAGGAGTCAGACTGCCTGGGTTATATAGTCTGTAGAGGGGTCAGACTGCCTTGGGTTATATAGTCTGTAGAGGGGTCAGACTGTCTGGGTTATATAGTCTGGAGAGGAGTCAGACTGCCTGGGGTTATATAGTCTGGAGAGGAGTCAGACTGCCTGGGTTATATAGTCTGTAGAGGGGTCAGACTGCCTGGGGTTATATAGTCTGTAGAGGGGTCAGACTGCCTGGGTTATATAGTCTGGAGAGGAGTCAGACTGCCTGGGTTATATAGTCTGTAGAGGGGTCAGACTGCCTGGGGTTATATAGTCTGGAGAGGGGTCAGACTGCCTGGATTATATAGTCTGGAGAGGGGTCAGACTGCCTGGGTTATATAGTCTGGAAAGGGGTCAGACTGCCTGGGGTTATATAGTCTGGAGAGGACTCAGGCTGCCTGGGTTATTTAGTCTGTCTAGGGGTCAGACTGCCTGGGTTATATAGTCTGGAGAGGGGTCAGACACTGCCTGGGGTTATATAGTCTGGAGAGGGGGCAGTCTGCCTGGGGTTACATAGTCTGGAGAGGGGTCAGACTGCCTGGGTTAAAAATTCTGGAGAGGGGTCAGACTGCCTGGGGTTACATAGTCTGGAGAGGGGTCAGACTGCCTGGGGTTACATAGTCTGGAGAGGGGTCAGACTGCCTGGGTTATATAGTCTGGAGAGGGGTCAGACTGCCTGGGTTACATAGTCTGGAGAGGGGTCAGACTGCCTGGGTTATAGAGTCCGGAGAGGAGTCAGAATGCCTGGGTTATATAGTCTGGAGAGGGGTCAGACTGCCTGGGGTTACATAGTCTGAAGAGGGGTCAGACTGCCTGGGTTACATCGTCTGGAGAGGGGTCAGACTGCCTGGGTTACATAGTCTGGAGGGGGTCAGACTGCCTGGGTTATATAGTCTGGAGAGGGGTCAGACAGCCTGGGTTACATAGTCTGGAGAGGGGTCAGACTGCCTGGGTTATATAGTCTGGCGTGGAGTCAGACTGCCTGGGTTATATAGTCTGGAGAGGGGTCAGACTGCCTGGGTTATATAGTCTGGAGAGGGGTCAGACTGCCTGGGGTTATATAGTCTGTAGAGGGGTCAGACTGCCTGGGTTATATAGTCTGGAGAGGAGTCAGACTGCCTGGGTTATATAGTCTGGAGAGGGGTCAGACTGCCTGGGGTTATATAGTCTGGAGAGGGGTCAGACTGCCTGGATTATATAGTCTGGAGAGGAGTCAGACTGCCTGGGTTATATAGTCTGGCGTGGAGTCAGACTGCCTGGGTTATAAAGTCTGGAGAGGGGTCAGACTGCCTGGGTTATATAGTCTGTGGAGGGGTCAGACTTCCTGGGGTTCCATAGTCTGGAGAGGAGTCAGACTGCCTGGGGTTACATAGTCTGGAGAGGGGTCAGACTGCCTGGGTTAAAAATTCTGGAGTGGGGTCAGACTGCCTGGGGTTACATAGTCTGGAGAGGGGTCAGACTGCCTGGGGTTACATAGTCTGGAGAGGGGTCAGACTGCCTGGGTTAGATAGTCTGGAGAGGGGTCAGTCTGCCTGGGTTATATAGTCTGGAGAGAGGTCAGACTGCCTGGGTTACATAGTCTGGAGAGGGGTCAGACTGCCTGGGTTATAGAGTCTGGAGAGGAGTCAGACTGCCTGGGTTATATAGTCTGGAGAGGAGTCAGACTGCCTGGGGTTATATAGTCTGGATAGGAGTTAGACTGCCTGGGGTTATATAGTCTGGCGTCGAGTCAGACTGCCTGAGTTATATAGTCTGGAAAGGGGACAGACTGCCTAGGTTATATAGTCTGGAGAGGAGTCAGACTGCCTGGGTTATATAGTCTGTAGAGGGGTCAGACTGCCTGGGGTTATATAGTCTGTAGAGGGGTCAGACTGCCTGGGTTATATAGTCTGGAGAGGAGTCAGACTGCCTGGGGTTATATAGCCTGGAGAGGAGTCAGACTGCCTGGGTTATATAGTCTGTAGAGGGGTCAGACTGCCTGGGGTTATATAGTCTGTAGAGGGGTCAGACTGCCTGGGTTATATAGTCTGGAGAGGAGTCAGACTGCCTGGGTTACATAGTCTGGAGAGGGGTCAGACTGCCTGGGGTTAAAAATTCTGGCGTGGAGTCAGACTGCCTGGGGTTATATAGTCTGGAGAGGGGTCAGACTGCCTGGGTTATATAGTCTGGAGAGGGGTCAGACTGCCTGGGTTATATAGTCTGGAGAGGGGTCAGACTGCCTGGGTTATATAGTCTGGAAAGGGGTCAGACTGCCTGGGGTTATATAGTCTGGAGAGGGGTCTGACTGCCTGGGTTATATAGTCTGGAGAGGGGTCAGACTGCCTGGGTTATATAGTCTGGTGTGGAGTCAGACTGCCTGGGTTATATAGTCTGTAGAGGTGTCAGACTGCCTGGGGTTATATAGTCTGGAGAGGGGTCAGACTGCTTTGGGTTATATAGACTGGCGAGGAATCAGACTGCCTGGGTTATATAGTCTGGAGAGGGGTCAGACTGCCTGGGTTATATAGTCTGGCGTGGAGTCAGACTGCCTGGGTTATATAGTCTGGAGAGGGGTCAGACTGCCTGGGGTTATATAGTCTGGAGAGGGGTCAGACTGCCTGGGTTATATAGTCTGGAGAGGGGTCAGACTGCCTGGGGTTATATAGTCTGGAGAGGGGTCAGACTGCCTGGGTTATATAGTCTGGAGAGGGGTCAGACTGCCTGGGTTTTCTAGTCTGGAGAGGGGTCAGACTGCTTGGGTTATATAGTCTGGAGAGGGGTCAGACTGCCTGGGTTTTTTAGTCTGGAGAGGAGTCAGACTGCCTGGGGTTATATAGTCTGGAGAGAGGTCAGGCTGCCTGGGTTATATAGTCTGGAGAGGAGACAGACTGCCTGGGGTTATATAGTCTGGAGAGGTATCAGACTGCCTGGGGTTATATAGTCTGGAGAGGAGTCAGACTGCCTGGGTTATATAGTCTGCAGAGGGGTCAGACTGCCTGGGTTATATAGTCTGGAGAGGGGTCAGACTGCCTGGGGTTATATAGTCTGGAGAGGGGTCAGTCTGCCTGGGTTACATAGTCTGGAGAGGGGTCAGACTGCCTGGGGTTATATAGTCTGGAGAGGGGTCAGACTGCCTGAGTTACATAGTCTGGAGAGGGGTCAGACAGCCTGGGGTTATATAGTCTGGCGTGGAGTCAGACTGCCTGGGGTTATATAGTCTGGAGAGGGGTCAGACTGCCTGGGGTTATATAGTCTGGAGAGGGGTCAGACTGCCTGGGTTACATAGTCTGGAGAGGGGTCAGACTGCCTGGGTTATATAGTCTGGAGTGGAGTCAGACTGCCTGGGTTATATAGTCTGGAGAGGGGTCAGACTGCCTGGGTTATATAGTCTGGAGAGGGGTCAGACTGCCTGGGTTATATAGTCTGGAGAGGGGTCAGACTGCCTGGGTTATATAGTCTGGAGAGGGGTCAGACTGCCTGGGGTTATATAGTCTGGAGAGGGGTCAGACTGCCTGGGTTATATAGTCTGGAGAGGGGTCAGACTGCCTGGGTTATATAGGCTGGTGTGGAGTCAGACTGCCTGGGTTATATAGTCTGTAGAGGTGTCAGACTGCCTGGGGTTATATAGTCTGGAGAGGGGTCAGACAGCCTGGGTTATATAGTCTGGCGTGGAGTCAGACTGCCTGGGTTATATAGTCTGGCGTGGAGTCAGACTGCCTGGGGTTATATAGTCTGTAGAGGGTCAGACTGCCTGGGGTTATATAGTCTGGAAAGGGGTCAGACTTCCTGGGGTTAATTAGTCTGGTGAGGGGTCAGACTGCCTGGATTATATAGACTGTAGAGGGGTCAGACTGCCTGGGGTTATATAGTCTGGAGAGGAGTCAGTCTGCCTGGGTTATATAGTCTATAGAGGGTCAGACTGCCTGGTTCTATAGTCTGATGAGGAGATGCCGGTGTTGGACTCGGGTGGACAAAATTGAGAGGTCGCACAACACCAGGTTATAGTCCAACAGTTTTATTTGACTTCACCTGAGGAAGGAGCAATCGATAGCTCCGAAAGCTTGTGATTTCAAATAAAACTGTTGACTATAACCTGGTGTTGTGCGACCTCTCAATTTTATATAGTCTGGACAGGGGTCAGACTGCCTGGGTTAAATAGTCTGGAGAGGGGTCAGACTGCCTGGGGTTATATAGTCTGGAGAGGGGTCAGACTGCCTGGGGTTATATAGTCTGGAGAGGGGTCAGACTGCCTGGGGTTATATAGTCTGGAGAGGGGTTAGACTGGCTGGGTTATATAGTCTGGAGCAGAGTCAGACTGCCTGGGTTAGATAGTCTGGAGAGAGGTCAGGCTGCCTGGGTTATATAGTCTGGAGAGGAGTCAGACTGCCTGGGTTATATAGTGTGGCGTGGAGTCAGACTGCCTGGGTTCTAAAGTCTGGAGAGGGGTCAGACTGCCTGGGTTATATAGTCTGGAGAGGGGTCAGACTGCCTGGGGTTACATAGTCTGGAGAGGAGTCAGACTGCCTGGGGTTACATAGTCTGGAGAGGGGTCAGACTGCCTGGGTTAAAAATTCTGGAGAGGGGTCAGACTGCCTGGGGTTACATAGTCTGGAGAGGGGTCAGACTGCCTGGGGTTACATAGTCTGGAGAGGGGTCAGACTGCCTGGGTTATATAGTCTGGAGAGGGGTCAGACTGCCTGGGTTACATAGTCTGGAGAGGGGTCAGACTGCCTGGGTTATAGAGTCCGGAGAGGAGTCAGACTGCCTGGGTTATATAGTCTGGAGAGGAGTCAGACTGCCTGGGGTTATATAGTCTGGATAGGAGTTAGACTGCCTGGGGTTATATAGTCTGGCGTGGAGTCAGACTGCCTGAGTTATATAGACTGGAAAGGGGTCAGACTGCCTGGGTTATATAGTCTGGAGAGGGGTCAGACTGCCTGGGTTATATAGTCTGGAGAGGAGTCAGACTGCCTGGGTTATATAGTCTGTAGAGGGGTCAGACTGCCTTGGGTTATATAGTCTGTAGAGGGGTCAGACTGTCTGGGTTATATAGTCTGGAGAGGAGTCAGAGTGCCTGGGGTTATATAGTCTGGAGAGGAGTCAGACTGCCTGGGTTATATAGTCTGTAGAGGGGTCAGACTGCCTGGGGTTATATAGTCTGTAGCGGGGTCAGACTGCCTGGGTTATATAGTCTGGAGAGGAGTCAGACTGCCTGGGTTATATAGTCTGGAGAGGGGTCAGACTGCCTGGGGTTATATAGTCTGGAGAGGGGTCAGACTGCCTGGGTTACATAGTCTGGAGCAGAGTCAGACTGCCTGGGTTATATAGTCTGGAGAGGGGTCAGACTGCCTGGGGTTACATAGTCTGGAGAGGGGTCAGACTGCCTGGGTTACATAGTCTGGAGAGGGGTCAGACTGCCTGGGTTATATAGTCTGGAGAGGGGTCAGACTGCCTGGGTTATATAGTCTGGAGAGGGGTCAGACTGCCTGGGTTACATAGTCTGGAGAGGGGTCAGACTGCCTGGGTTATATAGTCTGGAGAGGGGTCAGACTGCCTGGGTTATATAGTCTGGAGAGGAGTCAGACTGCCTGGGTTATATAGTCTGGAGAGGGGTCAGACTGCCTGGGTTATATAGTCTGGAGAGGGTCAGACTGCCTGGGTTATATAGTCTGGAGAGGAGTCAGACTGCCTGGGTTATATAGTCTGGAGAGGGGTCAGACTGCCTGGGTTATATAGTCTGGAGAGGGGTCAGACTGCCTGGGTTATATAGTCTGGAGAGGGGTCAGACTGCCTGGGTTATATAGTCTGGAGAGGGGTCAGACTGCCTGGGTTATATAGTCTGGAGAGGGGTCAGACTGCCTGGGTTAAATAGTCTGGAGAGGGGTCAGACTGCCTGGGTTATATAGTCTGGAGAGGGTCAGACTGCCTGGGTTATATAGTCTGGAGAGGGGTCAGACTGCCTGGGTTATATAGTCTGGAGAGGGGTCAGACTGCCTGGGTTATATAGTCTGGAGAGGGGTCAGACTGCCTGGGTTATATAGTCTGGAGAGGGGTCAGACTGCCTGGGTTACATAGTCTGGAGAGGGGTCAGACTGCCTGGGTTATATAGTCTGGAGAGGGGTCAGACTGCCTGGGTTATATAGTCTGGAGGGGGTCAGACTGCCTGGGTTATATAGTCTGGAGAGGGGTCAGACTGCCTGGGTTATATAGTCTGGAGAGGGGTCAGACTGCCTGGGTTATATAGTCTGGAGAGGAGTCAGACTGCCTGGGTTATATAGTCTGGAGAGGGGTCAGACTGCCTGGGTTATATAGTCTGGAGAGGGGTCAGACTGCCTGGGTTATATAGTCTGGAGAGGGGTCAGACTGCCTGGGTTATATAGTCTGGAGAGGGGTCAGACTGCCTGGGTTATATAGTCTGGAGAGGGGTCAGACTGCCTGGGGTTATATAGTCTGGAGAGGGGTCAGACTGCCTGGGTTATATAGTCTGGAGAGGAGTCAGACTGCCTGGGTTATATAGTCTGGAGAGGGGTCAGACTGCCTGGGTTATATAGTCTGGAGAGGGGTCAGACTGCCTGGGTTATATAGTCTGGAGAGGAGTCAGACTGCCTGGGTTATATAGTCTGGAGAGGGGTCAGACTGCCTGGGGTTATATAGTCTGGAGAGGGTCAGACTGCCTGGGTTATATAGTCTGGAGAGGGTCAGACTGCCTGGGTTATATAGTCTGGAGAGGGGTCAGACTGCCTGGGTTATATAGTCTGGAGAGGGGTCAGACTGCCTGGGTTATATAGTCTGGAGAGGGGTCAGACTGCCTGGGGTTATATAGTCTGGAGAGGGGTCAGACTGCCTGGGTTATATAGTCTGGAGAGGGGTCAGACTGCCTGGGTTATATAGTCTGGAGAGGAGTCAGACTGCCTGGGTTATATAGTCTGGAGAGGGGTCAGACTGCCTGGGTTATATAGTCTGGAGAGGGGTCAGACTGCCTGGGTTATATAGTCTGGAGAGGAGTCAGACTGCCTGGGTTATATAGTCTGGAGAGGGGTCAGACTGCCTGGGTTATATAGTCTGGAGAGGGGTCAGACTGCCTGGGTTATATAGTCTGGAGAGGGGTCAGACTGCCTGGGTTATATAGTCTGGAGAGGGGTCAGACTGCCTGGGTTATATAGTCTGGAGAGGGGTCAGACTGCCTGGGTTATATAGTCTGGAGAGGGGTCAGACTGCCTGGGTTATATAGTCTGGAGAGGAGTCAGACTGCCTGGGTTATATAGTCTGGAGAGGGGTCAGACTGCCTGGGTTATATAGTCTGGAGAGGGGTCAGACTGCCTGGGTTATATAGTCTGGAGAGGGGTCAGACTGCCTGGGTTATATAGTCTGGAGAGGGTCAGACTGCCTGGGTTATATAGTCTGGAGAGGGGTCAGACTGCCTGGGTTATATAGTCTGGAGAGGGGTCAGACTGCCTGGGTTATATAGTCTGGAGAGGGGTCAGACTGCCTGGGTTATATAGTCTGGAGAGGGGTCAGACTGCCTGGGTTATATAGTCTGGAGAGGGGTCAGACTGCCTGGGTTATATAGTCTGGAGAGGGGTCAGACTGCCTGGGTTATATAGTCTGGAGAGGGGTCAGACTGCCTGGGTTATATAGTCTGGAGAGGAGTCAGACTGCCTGGGTTATATAGTCTGGAGAGGGGTCAGACTGCCTGGGTTATATAGTCTGGAGAGGAGTCAGACTGCCTGGGTTATATAGTCTGGAGAGGGGTCAGACTGCCTGGGTTATATAGTCTGGAGAGGAGTCAGACTGCCTGGGTTATATAGTCTGGAGAGGGGTCAGACTGCCTGGGTTATATAGTCTGGAGAGGGGTCAGACTGCCTGGGTTATATAGTCTGGAGAGGGGTCAGACTGCCTGGGTTATATAGTCTGGAGAGGGGTCAGACTGCCTGGGTTATATAGTCTGGAGAGGGGTCAGACTGCCTGGGTTATATAGTCTGGAGAGGGGTCAGACTGCCTGGGTTATATAGTCTGGAGAGGGGTCAGACTGCCTGGGGTTATATAGTCTGGAGAGGGGTCAGACTGCCTGGGTTATATAGTCTGGAGAGGGGTCAGACTGCCTGGGTTATATAGTCTGGAGAGGGTCAGACTGCCTGGGTTATATAGTCTGGAGAGGAGTCAGACTGCCTGGGTTATATAGTCTGGAGAGGGGTCAGACTGCCTGGGTTATATAGTCTGGAGAGGGGTCAGACTGCCTGGGTTATATAGTCTGGAGAGGGGTCAGACTGCCTGGGTTATATAGTCTGGAGAGGGGTCAGACTGCCTGGGGTTATATAGTCTGGAGAGGGGTCAGACTGCCTGGGTTATATAGTCTGGAGAGGGGTCAGACTGCCTGGGTTATATAGTCTGGAGAGGAGTCAGACTGCCTGGGTTATATAGTCTGGAGAGGGGTCAGACTGCCTGGGTTATATAGTCTGGAGAGGGGTCAGACTGCCTGGGTTATATAGTCTGGAGAGGGGTCAGACTGCCTGGGTTATATAGTCTGGAGAGGGGTCAGACTGCCTGGGTTATATAGTCTGGAGAGGGGTCAGACTGCCTGGGTTATATAGTCTGGAGAGGGGTCAGACTGCCTGGGTTATATAGTCTGGAGAGGGGTCAGACTGCCTGGGTTATATAGTCTGGAGAGGGGTCAGACTGCCTGGGTTATATAGTCTGGAGAGGGGTCAGACTGCCTGGGTTATATAGTCTGGAGAGGGGTCAGACTGCCTGGGTTATATAGTCTGGAGAGGGGTCAGACTGCCTGGGTTATATAGTCTGGAGAGGGGTCAGACTGCCTGGGTTATATAGTCTGGAGAGGGTCAGACTGCCTGGGTTATATAGTCTGGAGAGGGGTCAGACTGCCTGGGTTATATAGTCTGGAGAGGGTCAGACTGCCTGGGTTATATAGTCTGGAGAGGGGTCAGACTGCCTGGGTTATATAGTCTGGAGAGGGGTCAGACTGCCTGGGGTTATATAGTCTGGAGAGGGGTCAGACTGCCTGGGTTATATAGTCTGGAGAGGGGTCAGACTGCCTGGGTTATATAGTCTGGAGAGGGGTCAGACTGCCTGGGTTATATAGTCTGGAGAGGGTCAGACTGCCTGGGTTATATAGTCTGGAGAGGGTCAGACTGCCTGGGTTATATAGTCTGGAGAGGAGTCAGACTGCCTGGGTTATATAGTCTGGAGAGGAGTCAGACTGCCTGGGTTATATAGTCTGGAGAGGGGTCAGACTGCCTGGGTTATATAGTCTGGAGAGGGGTCAGACTGCCTGGGTTATATAGTCTGGAGAGGGGTCAGACTGCCTGGGTTATATAGTCTGGAGAGGGGTCAGACTGCCTGGGTTATATAGTCTGGAGAGGGGTCAGACTGCCTGGGTTATATAGTCTGGAGAGGGGTCAGACTGCCTGGGTTATATAGTCTGGAGAGGGGTCAGACTGCCTGGGTTATATAGTCTGGAGAGGGGTCAGACTGCCTGGGTTATATAGTCTGGAGAGGGGTCAGACTGCCTGGGTTATATAGTCTGGAGAGGGTCAGACTGCCTGGGTTATATAGTCTGGAGAGGGGTCAGACTGCCTGGGTTATATAGTCTGGAGAGGGGTCAGACTGCCTGGGTTATATAGTCTGGAGAGGGGTCAGACTGCCTGGGTTATATAGTCTGGAGAGGGGTCAGACTGCCTGGGTTATATAGTCTGGAGAGGGGTCAGACTGCCTGGGTTATATAGTCTGGAGAGGGTCAGACTGCCTGGGTTATATAGTCTGGAGAGGGGTCAGACTGCCTGGGTTATATAGTCTGGAGAGGGGTCAGACTGCCTGGGTTATATAGTCTGGAGAGGGGTCAGACTGCCTGGGTTATATAGTCTGGAGAGGGGTCAGACTGCCTGGGTTATATAGTCTGGAGAGGGGTCAGACTGCCTGGGTTATATAGTCTGGAGAGGGGTCAGACTGCCTGGGTTATATAGTCTGGAGAGGAGTCAGACTGCCTGGGTTATATAGTCTGGAGAGGGGTCAGACTGCCTGGGTTATATAGTCTGGAGAGGGGTCAGACTGCCTGGGTTATATAGTCTGGAGAGGGTCAGACTGCCTGGGTTATATAGTCTGGAGAGGGGTCAGACTGCCTGGGTTATATAGTCTGGAGAGGGTCAGACTGCCTGGGGTTATATAGTCTGGAGAGGGGTCAGACTGCCTGGGTTATATAGTCTGGAGAGGGGTCAGACTGCCTGGGTTATATAGTCTGGAGAGGGTCAGACTGCCTGGGTTATATAGTCTGGAGAGGAGTCAGACTGCCTGGGTTATATAGTCTGGAGAGGGTCAGACTGCCTGGGTTATATAGTCTGGAGAGGGGTCAGACTGCCTGGGTTATATAGTCTGGAGAGGGGTCAGACTGCCTGGGTTATATAGTCTGGAGAGGGGTCAGACTGCCTGGGTTATATAGTCTGGAGAGGGGTCAGACTGCCTGGGTTATATAGTCTGGAGAGGGGTCAGACTGCCTGGGTTATATAGTCTGGAGAGGGGTCAGACTGCCTGGGTTATATAGTCTGGAGAGGGTCAGACTGCCTGGGTTATATAGTCTGGAGAGGGGTCAGACTGCCTGGGTTATATAGTCTGGAGAGGGGTCAGACTGCCTGGGTTATATAGTCTGGAGAGGGGTCAGACTGCCTGGGTTATATAGTCTGGAGAGGGTCAGACTGCCTGGGTTATATAGTCTGGAGAGGGGTCAGACTGCCTGGGTTATATAGTCTGGAGAGGGGTCAGACTGCCTGGGGTTATATAGTCTGGAGAGGGTCAGACTGCCTGGGTTATATAGTCTGGAGAGGGGTCAGACTGCCTGGGTTATATAGTCTGGAGAGGGGTCAGACTGCCTGGGTTATATAGTCTGGAGAGGGGTCAGACTGCCTGGGTTATATAGTCTGGAGAGGGGTCAGACTGCCTGGGTTATATAGTCTGGAGAGGGGTCAGACTGCCTGGGTTATATAGTCTGGAGAGGGGTCAGACTGCCTGGGTTATATAGTCTGGAGAGGAGTCAGACTGCCTGGGTTATATAGTCTGGAGAGGGGTCAGACTGCCTGGGTTATATAGTCTGGAGAGGGTCAGACTGCCTGGGTTATATAGTCTGGAGAGGGGTCAGACTGCCTGGGTTATATAGTCTGGAGAGGGGTCAGACTGCCTGGGTTATATAGTCTGGAGAGGGGTCAGACTGCCTGGGTTATATAGTCTGGAGAGGGGTCAGACTGCCTGGGTTATATAGTCTGGAGAGGGGTCAGACTGCCTGGGTTATATAGTCTGGAGAGGGGTCAGACTGCCTGGGTTATATAGTCTGGAGAGGGTCAGACTGCCTGGGTTATATAGTCTGGAGAGGGTCAGACTGCCTGGGTTATATAGTCTGGAGAGGGGTCAGACTGCTGGGGTTATATAGTCTGAGAGGGGTCAGACTGCCTGGGTTTATATAGTCTGGAGAGGGGTCAGACTGCCTGGGTTATCTAGTCTGGAGAGGGTCAGACTGCCTGGGTTATATAGTCTGGAGAGGGTCAGACTGCCTGGGGTTATATAGTCTGGAGTGGGGTCAGGACTGCAGGGTTATATAGTCTGGAGAGGGTCAGACTGCCTGGGTTATATAGTTCTGGAGAGGGGTCAGACTGCCTGGTTATATAGTCTGGAGAGGAGTCAGGACTGGGTCAGACTGCCCTGGGGTTATTTAGTCTGGCGTGGAGTCAGACTGCCTGGGTTATATAGTCTGGAGAGGAGTCAGACTGCCTGGGGTTATATAGTCTGGAGAGGGTCAGACTGCCTGGGTTATATAGTCTGGAGAGGAGTCAGCTGACTGGGTTATATAGTCTGAGAGGGGTCAGACTGCCTGGGTTATATAGTCTGGAGAGGGGTCAGACTGCCTGGGTTATATAGTCTGGAGAGGGGTCAGACTGCCTGGGGTTATATAGTCTGGAGAGGAGTCAGACTGCCTGGGTTATATAGTCTGGAGAGGGGTCAGACTGCCTGGGTTATATAGTCTGGAGAGGAGTCAGACTGCCTGGGTTATATAGTCTGGAGAGGGGTCAGACTGCCTGGGTTATATAGTCTGGAGAGGGGTCAGACTGCCTGGGTTATATAGTCTGGAGAGGGGTCAGACTGCCTGGGTTATATAGTCTGGAGAGGGGTCAGACTGCCTGGGTTATATAGTCTGGAGAGGGGTCAGACTGCCTGGGTTATATAGTCTGGAGAGGGGTCAGACTGCCTGGGTTATATAGTCTGGAGTGGGGTCAGACTGCCTGGGTTATATAGTCTGGAGAGGGGTCAGACTGCCTGGGTTATATAGTCTGGAGAGGGGTCAGACTGCCTGGGTTATATAGTCTGGAGAGGGTCAGACTGCCTGGGTTATATAGTCTGGAGAGGGGTCAGACTGCCTGGGTTATATAGTCTGGAGAGGGGTCAGACTGCCTGGGGTTATATAGTCTGGAGAGGAGTCAGACTGCCTGGGTTATATAGTCTGGAGAGGGGTCAGACTGCCTGGGTTATATAGTCTGGAGAGGAGTCAGACTGCCTGGGGTTATATAGTCTGGAGAGGGGTCAGACTGCCTGGGTTATATAGTCTGGAGAGGGGTCAGACTGCCTGGGTTATATAGTCTGGAGAGGGGTCAGACTGCCTGGGGTTATATAGTCTGGAGAGGGGTCAGACTGCCTGGGTTATATAGTCTGGAGAGGGGTCAGACTGCCTGGGTTATATAGTCTGGAGCAGAGTCAGACTGCCTGGGTTATATAGTCTGGAGAGGGGTCAGACTGCCTGGGTTATATAGTCTGGAGAGGAGTCAGACTGCCTGGGTTATATAGTCTGGAGAGGGGTCAGACTGCCTGGGGTTATATAGTCTGGAGAGGGGTCAGACTGCCTGGGTTACATAGTCTGGAGAGGGTCAGACTGCCTGGGTTATATAGTCTGGAGAGGGGTCAGACTGCCTGGGTTATATAGTCTGGAGAGGGGTCAGACTGCCTGGGTTATATAGTCTGGAGAGGAGTCAGACTGCCTGGGGTTATATAGTCTGGAGAGGGGTCAGACTGCCTGGGTTATATAGTCTGGAGAGGGGTCAGACTGCCTGGGTTATATAGTCTGGAGAGGGGTCAGACTGCCTGGGTTATATAGTCTGGAGAGGAGTCAGACTGCCTGGGTTATATAGTCTGGAGAGGGGTCAGACTGCCTGGGTTATATAGTCTGGAGAGGGGTCAGACTGCCTGGGTTATATAGTCTGGAGAGGAGTCAGACTGCCTGGGTTATATAGTCTGGAGAGGGGTCAGACTGCCTGGGTTATATAGTCTGGAGTGGAGTCAGACTGCCTGGGGTTATATAGTCTGGAGAGGGGTCAGACTGCCTGGGTTATATAGTCTGGAGAGGGGTCAGACTGCCTGGGTTATATAGTCTGGAGAGGGGTCAGACTGCCTGGGTTATATAGTCTGGAGAGGGTCAGACTGCCTGGGTTATATAGTCTGGAGAGGAGTCAGACTGCCTGGGTTATATAGTCTGGAGAGGGGTCAGACTGCCTGGGTTATATAGTCTGGAGAGGGTCAGACTGCCTGGGTTATATAGTCTGGAGAGGGGTCAGACTGCCTGGGTTATATAGTCTGGAGAGGGGTCAGACTGCCTGGGTTATATAGTCTGGAGAGGGGTCAGACTGCCTGGGTTATATAGTCTGGAGAGGGGTCAGACTGCCTGGGTTATATAGTCTGGAGAGGGTCAGACTGCCTGGGTTATATAGTCTGGAGAGGAGTCAGACTGCCTGGGTTATATAGTCTGGAGAGGAGGTCAGACTGCCTGGGTTATATAGTCTGGAGAGGGTCAGACTGCCTGGGTTATATAGTCTGGAGAGGGGTCAGACTGCCTGGGTTATATAGTCTGGAGAGGGGTCAGACTGCCTGGGTTATATAGTCTGGAGAGGGGTCAGACTGCCTGGGTTATATAGTCTGGAGAGGGGTCAGACTGCCTGGGTTATATAGTCTGGAGAGGGGTCAGACTGCCTGGGTTATATAGTCTGGAGAGGGAGTCAGACTGCCTGGGTTATATAGTCTGGAGAGGGGTCAGACTGCCTGGGTTATATAGTCTGGAGAGGAGTCAGACTGCCTGGGGTTATATAGTCTGGAGAGGGGTCAGACTGCCTGGGTTATATAGTCTGGAGAGGGGTCAGACTGCCTGGGTTATATAGTCTGGAGAGGAGTCAGACTGCCTGGGTTATATAGTCTGGAGAGGGGTCAGACTGCCTGGGTTATATAGTCTGGAGAAGAGTCAGACTGCCTGGGGTTATATAGTCTGGAGAGGGTCAGACTGCCTGGGTTATATAGTCTGGAGAGGGGTCAGACTGCCTGGGTTATATAGTCTGGAGAGGGGTCAGACTGCCTGGGTTATATAGTCTGGAGAGGGGTCAGACTGCCTGGGTTATATAGTCTGGAGAGGGGTCAGACTGCCTGGGTTATATAGTCTGGAGAGGGGTCAGACTGCCTGGGTTATATAGTCTGGAGAGGGGTCAGACTGCCTGGGTTATATAGTCTGGAGAGGGGTCAGACTGCCTGGGTTATATAGTCTGGAGAGGGGTCAGACTGCCTGGGTTATATAGTCTGGAGAGGGGTCAGACTGCCTGGGGTTATATAGTCTGGAGAGGGGTCAGACTGCCTGGGTTATATAGTCTGGAGAGGGGTCAGACTGCCTGGGTTATATAGTCTGGAGAGGGTCAGACTGCCTGGGTTATATAGTCTGGAGAGGGGTCAGACTGCCTGGGTTATATAGTCTGGAGAGGGGTCAGACTGCCTGGGTTATATAGTCTGGAGAGGGGTCAGACTGCCTGGGTTATATAGTCTGGAGAGGGGTCAGACTGCCTGGGTTATATAGTCTGGAGAGGGGTCAGACTGCCTGGGTTATATAGTCTGGAGAGGGTCAGACTGCCTGGGTTATATAGTCTGGAGAGGGGTCAGACTGCCTGGGTTATATAGTCTGGAGAGGGTCAGACTGCCTGGGTTATATAGTCTGGAGAGGGTCAGACTGCCTGGGGTTATATAGTCTGGAGAGGGGTCAGACTGCCTGGGTTACATAGTCTGGAGAGGGGTCAGACTGCCTGGGTTATATAGTCTGGAGAGGGGTCAGACTGCCTGGGTTATATAGTCTGGAGAGGGGTCAGACTGCCTGGGTTATATAGTCTGGAGAGGAGTCAGACTGCCTGGGGTTATATAGTCTGGAGAGGGGTCAGACTGCCTGGGTTATATAGTCTGGAGAGGGTCAGACTGCCTGGGTTATATAGTCTGGAGAGGGTCAGACTGCCTGGGTTATATAGTCTGGAGAGGAGTCAGACTGCCTGGGTTATATAGTCTGGAGAGGGGTCAGACTGCCTGGGTTATATAGTCTGGAGAGGGGTCAGACTGCCTGGGTTATATAGTCTGGAGAGGGGTCAGACTGCCTGGGTTATATAGTCTGGAGAGGGGTCAGACTGCCTGGGTTATATAGTCTGGAGAGGGGTCAGACTGCCTGGGTTATATAGTCTGGAGAGGGGTCAGACTGCCTGGGTTATATAGTCTGGAGAGGAGTCAGACTGCCTGGGTTATATAGTCTGGAGAGGGGTCAGACTGCCTGGGTTATATAGTCTGGAGAGGGGTCAGACTGCCTGGGTTATATAGTCTGGAGAGGGGTCAGACTGCCTGGGTTATATAGTCTGGAGAGGAGTCAGACTGCCTGGGTTATATAGTCTGGAGAGGAGTCAGACTGCCTGGGTTATATAGTCTGGAGAGGGGTCAGACTGCCTGGGTTATATAGTCTGGAGAGGGGTCAGACTGCCTGGGTTATATAGTCTGGAGAGGGGTCAGACTGCCTGGGTTATATAGTCTGGAGAGGGGTCAGACTGCCTGGGTTATATAGTCTGGAGAGGGGTCAGACTGCCTGGGTTATCTAGTCTGGAGAGGGGTCAGACTGCCTGGGTTATATAGTCTGGAGAGGGGTCAGACTGCCTGGGTTATATAGTCTGGAGAGGAGTCAGACTGCCTGGGGTTATATAGTCTGGAGAGGGGTCAGACTGCCTGGGTTATATAGTCTGGAGAGGAGTCAGACTGCCTGGGTTATATAGTCTGGAGAGGAGTCAGACTGCCTGGGTTATATAGTCTGGAGAGGGTCAGACTGCCTGGGTTATATAGTCTGGAGAGGGGTCAGACTGCCTGGGTTATATAGTCTGGAGAGGGGTCAGACTGCCTGGGTTATATAGTCTGGAGAGGGGTCAGACTGCCTGGGTTATATAGTCTGGAGAGGGGTCAGACTGCCTGGGTTATATAGTCTGGAGAGGGGTCAGACTGCCTGGGTTATATAGTCTGGAGAGGGTCAGACTGCCTGGGTTATATAGTCTGGAGAGGAGTCAGACTGCCTGGGGTTATATAGTCTGGAGAGGGGTCAGACTGCCTGGGTTATATAGTCTGGAGAGGAGTCAGACTGCCTGGGTTATATAGTCTGGAGAGGGGTCAGACTGCCTGGGTTATATAGTCTGGAGAGGGGTCAGACTGCCTGGGTTATATAGTCTGGAGAGGGGTCAGACTGCCTGGGTTATATAGTCTGGAGAGGAGTCAGACTGCCTGGGTTATATAGTCTGGCGTGGAGTCAGACGGCCTGGGTTATATAGTCTGGAGAGGGGTCAGACTGCCTGGGGTTATATAGTCTCTAGAGGGGTCAGACTGCCTGGAGTTATACAGCCTGGAGAGGGGTCATACTGTCTGGGTTATATAGCCTGGAGAGGGGTCAGACTGCCTGGGGTTATATAGTCTGGAGAGGGGTCAGATTGCCTGGGTTTTCTTGTCTGGAGAGGGGTCAGATTGCTTGGGTTATATAGTCTGGAGAGGGGTCAGACTGCCTGGGTTTTCTAGTCTGGAGAGGAGTCAGACTGCCTGGGGTTATATAGTCTGGAGAGAGGTCAGACTGCCTGGGGTTATATAGTCTGGAGAGGTATCAGACTGCCTGGGGTTTTATAATCTGGAGAGGGGTCAGACGGCCTGGGTTATATAGTCTGAAGAGGGGTCAGACTGCGTGGGTTATATAGTCTGGAGAGGGGTCAGACTGCCTGGGTTATGTAGTCTGGAGTGGGGTCAGACTGCCTGGGTTATGTAGTCTGGAGTGGGGTCAGACTGCCTGGGTTATATAGTCTGGCGTGGAGTCAGACTGCCTGGGCTTATATAGTCTGGAGAGGGGTCAGACTGCCTGGGTTATATAGTCTGGAGAGGGTCAGACTGCCTGGGGTTATATAGTCTGGAGAGGGGTCAGACTGCCTGGGTTATATAGTCTGGAGAGGGGTCAGACTGCCTGGGGTTATATAGTCTGGAGAGGAGTCAGACTGCCTGGGTTATATAGTCTGGAGAGGGGTCAGACTGCCTGGGTTATATAGTCTGGAGAGGAGTCAGACTGCCTGGGTTATATAGTCTGGAGAGGTGTCAGACTGCCTGGGTTATATAGTCTGGAGAGGGGTCAGACTGCCTGGGTTATATAGTCTGGAGAGGGGTCAGACTGCCTGGGTTATATAGTCTGGAGAGGGGTCAGACTGCCTGGGTTATATAGTCTGGAGTGGGGTCAGACTGCCTGGGTTATATAGTCTGGAGAGGGGTCAGACTGCCTGGGTTATATAGTCTGGAGAGGGGTCAGACTGCCTGGGGTTATATAGTCTGGAGAGGGGTCAGACTGCCTGGGTTATATAGTCTGGAGAGGGGTCAGACTGCCTGGGTTATATAGTCTGGAGAGGGTCAGACTGCCTGGGTTATATAGTCTGGAGAGGGGTCAGACTGCCTGGGTTATATAGTCTGAGAGGGGTCAGACTGCCTGGGTTATATAGTCTGGAGAGGAGTCAGACTGCCTGGGTTATATAGTCTGGAGAGGGGTCAGACTGCCTGGGTTATATAGTCTGGAGAGGGGTCAGACTGCCTGGGTTATATAGTCTGGAGAGGGGTCAGACTGCCTGGGTTATATAGTCTGGAGAGGGGTCAGACTGCCTGGGTTATATAGTCTGGAGAGGGGTCAGACTGCCTGGGTTATATAGTCTGGAGCAGAGTCAGACTGCCTGGGTTATATAGTCTGGAGAGGGGTCAGACTGCCTGGGTTATATAGTCTGGAGCAGAGTCAGACTGCCTGGGTTATATAGTCTGGAGAGGTGTCAGACTGCCTGGGTTATATAGTCTGGAGAGGGGTCAGACTGCCTGGGTTACATAGTCTGGAGAGGGGTCAGACTGCCTGGGTTATATAGTCTGTAGAGGGGTCAGACTGCCTGGGTTATATAGTCTGGAGAGGGGTCAGACTGCCTGGGGTTATATAGTCTGGCGTGGAGTCAGACTGCCTGGGGTTATATAGTCTGGAGAGGGGTCAGACTGCCTGGGTTATATAGTCTGGAGAGGGTCAGACTGCCTGGGTTATATAGTCTGGAGAGGGGTCAGACTGCCTGGGGTTATATAGTCTGGCGTGGAGTCAGACTGCCTGGGTTATATAGTCTGGAGAGGACTCAGGCTGCCTGGGTTATATAGTCTGTCTAGGGGTCAGACTGCCTGGGTTATATAGTCTGGAGAGGGGTCAGACTGCCTGGGTTATATAGTCTGGAGAGGGGTCAGACTGCCTGGGTTATATAGTCTGGAGAGGGGTCAGACTGCCTGGGTTATCTAGTCTGGAGAGGAGTCAGACTGCCTGGGTTATATAGTCTGGAGAGGAGTCAGACTGCCTGGGTTATATAGTCTGTAGAGGGTCAGACTGCCTGGGTTATATAGTCTGGAGAGGGGTCAGACTGCCTGGGTTATATAGTCTGGAGAGGAGTCAGACTGCCTGGGTTATATAGTCTGGAGAGGAGTCAGACTGCCTGGGTTATATAGTCTGGAGAGGGGTCAGACTGCCTGGGTTACATAGTCTGGAGCAGAGTCAGACTGCCTGGGTTATATAGTCTGGAGAGGGGTCAGACTGCCTGGGGTTATATAGTCTGGAGAGGGGTCAGACTGCCTGGGTTATATAGTCTGGAGAGGGGTCAGACTGCCTGGGTTATATAGTCTGGAGAGGGGTCAGACTGCCTGGGTTATATAGTCTGGAGAGGGGTCAGACTGCCTGGGTGATATAGTCTGGAGAGGAGTCAGACTGCCTGGGTTATATAGTCTGGAGAGGGTCAGACTGCCTGGGTTATATAGTCTGGAGAGGGGTCAGACTGCCTGGGTTATATAGTCTGGAGAGGAGTCAGACTGCCTGGGGTTATATAGTCTGGAGAGGGTCAGACTGCCTGGGGTTATATAGTCTGGAGAGGGGTCAGACTGCCTGGGTTATATAGTCTGGAGAGGGGTCAGACTGCCTGGGTTATATAGTCTGGAGAGGGGTCAGACTGCCTGGGTTATATAGTCTGGAGAGGGGTCAGACTGCCTGGGTTATATAGTCTGGAGAGGGGTCAGACTGCCTGGGTTATATAGTCTGGAGAGGGGTCAGACTGCCTGGGTTATATAGTCTGGAGAGGAGTCAGACTGCCTGGGTTATATAGTCTGGAGAGGGGTCAGACTGCCTGGGTTACATAGTCTGGAGCAGAGTCAGACTGCCTGGGTTATATAGTCTGGAGAGGGGTCAGACTGCCTGGGTTATATAGTCTGGAGAGGGGTCAGACTGCCTGGGTTAAATAGACTGGAGAGGAGTCAGACTGCCTGGGTTATATAGTCTGGAGAGGGGTCAGACTGCCTGGGTTATATAGTCTGGAGAGGAGTCAGACTGCCTGGGGTTATATAGTCTGGAGAGGGGTCAGACTGCCTGGGTTATATAGTCTGGAGAGGGGTCAGACTGCCTGGGTTATATAGTCTGGAGAGGGGTCAGACTGCCTGGGTTATATAGTCTGGAGAGGGTCAGACTGCCTGGGTTATATAGTCTGGAGAGGGGTCAGACTGCCTGGGGTTATATAGTCTGGAGAGGGGTCAGACTGCCTGGGTTATATAGTCTGGAGAGGGGTCAGACTGCCTGGGGTTATATAGTCTGGAGAGGGGTCAGACTGCCTGGGTTATATAGTCTGGAGAGGGGTCAGACTGCCTGGGTTATATAGTCTGGAGAGGAGTCAGACTGCCTGGGTTATATAGTCTGGAGAGGGGTCAGACTGCCTGGGGTTATATAGTCTGGAGAGGGGTCAGACTGCCTGGGTTATATAGTCTGGAGAGGGGTCAGACTGCCTGGGTTATATAGTCTGGAGAGGGGTCAGACTGCCTGGGTTACATAGTCTGGAGAGGGGTCAGACTGCCTGGGTTATATAGTCTGGAGAGGGGTCAGACTGCCTGGGTTATATAGTCTGGAGAGGGGTCAGACTGCCTGGGTTATATAGTCTGGAGAGGAGTCAGACTGCCTGGGGTTATATAGTCTGGAGAGGGGTCAGACTGCCTGGGTTATATAGTCTGGAGAGGGTCAGACTGCCTGGGTTATATAGTCTGGAGAGGGTCAGACTGCCTGGGTTATATAGTCTGGAGAGGAGTCAGACTGCCTGGGTTATATAGTCTGGAGAGGAGTCAGACTGCCTGGGTTATATAGTCTGGAGAGGGGTCAGACTGCCTGGGTTATATAGTCTGGAGAGGGGTCAGACTGCCTGGGTTATATAGTCTGGAGAGGGGTCAGACTGCCTGGGTTATATAGTCTGGAGAGGGGTCAGACTGCCTGGGTTATATAGTCTGGAGAGGAGTCAGACTGCCTGGGTTATATAGTCTGGAGAGAGTCAGACTGCCTGGGGTTATATAGTCTGTAGAGGGCTCAGACTGCCTGGGGTTATATAGTCTGGAGAGGGGTCAGACTGCCTGGGGTTATATAGCCTGGAGAGGGGTCAGACTGCCTGGATTATATAGTCTGGAGAGGGGTCAGACTGGCTGGGGTTATATAGTCTGGAGCAGAGTCAGACTGCCTGGGTTATATAGTCTGGAGAGGGGTCAGACTGCCTGGGGTTATATAGTCTGGAGCAGAGTCAGACTGCCTGGGTTATATAGTCTGGAGAGGGGTCAGACTGCCTGGGGTTATATAGTCTGGAGAGGGGTCAGACTGCCTGGGTTATATAGTCTGGAGAGGGGTCAGACTGCCTGGGGTTATATAGTCTGGAGAGGGGTCAGACTGCCTGGGTTACATAGTCTGGAGAGGGGTCAGACTGCCTGGGATTATATAGTCTGTGGAGGGGTCAGACTGCTGGGTTATATAGTCTGGAGAGGGGTCAGACTGCCTGGGTTATATAGTCTGGCGAGGAGTCAGACTGCCTGGGTTATATAGTCTGGAGAGGGGTCAGACTGCCTGGGTTATATAGTCTGGAGAGGGTCAGACTGCCTGGGTTATATAGTCTGGAGAGGGTCAGACTGCCTGGGTTATATAGTCTGGAGAGGAGTCAGACTGCCTGGGTTATATAGTCTGGAGAGGGGTCAGACTGCCTGGGTTATATAGTCTGGAGAGGGGTCAGACTGCCTGGGTTATATAGTCTGGAGAGGGGTCAGACTGCCTGGGTTATATAGTCTGGAGAGGGGTCAGACTGCCTGGGTTATATAGTCTGGAGAGGGGTCAGACTGCCTGGGTTATATAGTCTGGAGAGGAGTCAGACTGCCTGGGTTATATAGTCTGGAGAGGGGTCAGACTGCCTGGGTTACATAGTCTGGAGCAGAGTCAGACTGCCTGGGTTATATAGTCTGGAGAGGGGTCAGACTGCCTGGGTTATATAGTCTGAAGGGGTCAGACTGCCTGGGTTATATAGTCTGGAGAGGGACAGACTGCCTGGGTTATATAGTCTGGAGAGGGGTCAGACTGCCTGGGTTATATAGTCTGGAGAGGGGTCAGACTGCCTGGGTTATATAGTCTGGAGAGGGGTCAGACTGCCTGGGTTATATAGTCTGGAGAGGGGTCAGACTGCCTGGGTTATATAGTCTGGAGAGGGGTCAGACTGCCTGGGTTATATAGTCTGGAGAGGAGTCAGACTGCCTGGGTTATATAGTCTGGAGAGGGGTCAGACTGCCTGGGGTTATATAGTCTGGAGCAGAGTCAGACTGCCTGGGTTATATAGTCTGGAGAGGTGTCAGACTGCCTGGGTTATATAGTCTGGAGAGGGGTCAGACTGCCTGGGTTACATAGTCTGGAGAGGGATCAGACTGCCTGGGTTATATAGTCTGGAGAGGGGTCAGACTGCCTGGGTTATATAGTCTGGAGAGGGGTCAGACTGCCTGGGGTTATATAGTCTGGAGAGGAGTCAGACTGCCTGGGTTATATAGTCTGGAGAGGGGTCAGACTGCCTGGGTTATATAGTCTGGAGAGGGTCAGACTGCCTGGGTTATATAGTCTGGAGAGGGTCAGACTGCCTGGGTTATATAGTCTGGAGAGGAGTCAGACTGCCTGGGTTATATAGTCTGGAGAGGAGTCAGACTGCCTGGGTTATATAGTCTGGAGAGGGGTCAGACTGCCTGGGTTATATAGTCTGGAGAGGGGTCAGACTGCCTGGGTTATATAGTCTGGAGAGGGGTCAGACTGCCTGGGTTATATAGTCTGGAGAGGGGTCAGACTGCCTGGGTTATATAGTCTGGAGAGGAGTCAGACTGCCTGGTTATATAGTCTGGAGAGGAGTCAGACTGCCTGGGTTATATAGTCTGTAGAGGGTCAGACTGCCTGGGGTTATATAGTCTGGAGAGGGGTCAGACTGCCTGGGTTATATAGTCTGGAGAGGAGTCAGACTGCCTGGGTTATATAGTCTGGCGTGGAGTCAGACGGCCTGGGTTATATAGTCTGGAGAGGGGTCAGACTGCGTGTGGTTATACAGTCTGGAGAGGGGTCATACTGTCTGGGTTATATAGTCTGGAGAGGGGTCAGACTGCCTGGGGTTATATAGTCTGGAGAGGGGTCAGACTGCCTGGGTTATATAGTCTGGAGAGGGGTCAGACTGCGTGGGTTATATAGTCTGGAGAGGGGTCAGACTGCCTGGGTTATGTAGTCTGGAGTGGGGTCAGACTGCCTGGGTTATGTAGTCTGGAGTGGGGTCAGACTGCCTGGGTTATATAGTCTGGCGTGGAGTCAGACTGCCTGGGCTTATATAGTCTGGAGAGGGGTCAGACTGCCTGGGTTATATAGTCTGGCGTGCAGTCAGACTGCCTGGGGTTATATAGTCTGGAGAGGGGTCAGACTGCCTGGGTTATGTAGTCTGGAGAGGGGTTAGACTGCCTGGGGTTATATAGACTGGCGAGGATACAGACTGCCTGGGTTATATAGTCTGGAGAGGGGTCAGACTGCCTGGGTTATATAGTCTGGCGTGGAGTCAGACTGCCTGGGGTTATATAGTCTGGAGAGGTGTTAGACTGCCTGGGTTATATAGTCTGGAGAGGGGTCAGACTGCCTGGGTTATATAGTCTGGAGAGGGGTCAGACTGCCTGGGTTATATCGTCTGGAGAGGGGTCAGACTGCCTGGGTTATATAGTCTGGAGTGGGGTCAGACTGCCTGGGTTATGTAGTCTGGAGTGGGGTCAGACTGCCTGGGTTATGTAGTCTGGAGTGGGGTCAGACTGCCTGGGGTTATATAGTCTGGAGAGGGGTCAGACTGCCTGGGTTATATAGCCTGGAGAGGGGTCAGACTGCCTGGGTTATATAGCCTGGCGTGCAGTCAGACTGCCTGGGGTTATATAGTCTGGAGAGGGGTCAGACTGCCTGAGTTATATAGTCTGAAGAGGGGTCAGACTGCCTGGGGTTATATAGTCTGGCGAGGAACAGACTGCCTGGGTTATATAGTCTGGAGAGGGGTCAGACTGCCTGGGTTATATAGTCTGGAGAGGGGTCAGACTGCCTGGGTTATATAGTCTGGAGAGGGGTCAGACTGCCTGGGTTATATAGTCTGGAGAGGGGTCAGACTGCCTGGATTATATAGTCTGGAGAGGGGTCAGACTGCCTGGGTTATATAGTCTGGAGCAGAGTCAGACTGCCTGCGTTATATAGTCTGGAGAGGGGTCAGACTGCCTGGGGTTATATAGTCTGGAGCAGGAGTCAGACTGCCTGGGTTATATAGTCTGGAGAGGCGTCAGACTGCCTGGGTTATAAAGTCTGGAGAGGGGTCAGACTGCCTGGGTTACATTGTCTGGAGAGGAGTCAGACTGCCTGGGTTATATAGTCTGTGAGGGGTCAGACTGCCTGGGTTATACATTCTGGAGAGGGGTCAGACTGCCTGGGGTTATATAGTCTGGCGAGGAGTCAGACTGCCTGGGGTTATATAGTCTGGAGAGGGGTCAGACTGCCTGGGTTATATAGTCTGGTCACGGGTCAGACTGCCTGAGTTATATAGTCTGGAGAGGGTTCAGACTGCCTGGGTTATATAGTCTGGCGTGGAGTCAGATTGCCTAGGTTATGAAGTCTGGTGTGGAGTCAGGCTGCCTGGGTTATATAGTCTGGAGAGGGGTCAGACTGCCTGGGTTATATCGTCTGGAGAGGGGTCAGACTGCCTGGGTTATCTCGTCTGGAGAGGGGTCAGACTGCCTGGGTTATATAGTATGGAGAGGGGTCAGAGTGCCTGGGTTATCTCGTCTGGAGAGGAGTCAGACTGCCTGGGTTATATAGTCTGGAGAGAAGTCAGACTGCCTGGGGTTATATAGTCTGTAGAGGGCTCAGACTGCCTGGGGTTATATAGTCTGGAGAGGGGTCAGACTGCCTGGGTTATATAGTCTGGCGCGGAGTCAGACTGCCTGGGTTATATAGTCTGGCGTGGAGTCAGACGGCCTGGGTTATATAGTCTGGAGAGGGGTCAGACTGCGTGTGGTTATACAGTCTGGAGAGGGGTCATACTGTCTGGGTTATATAGTCTGGAGAGGGGTCAGACTGCCTGGGGTTATATAGTCTGGAGAGGGGTCAGACTGCCTGGGTTATATAGTCTGGAGAGGGGTCAGACTGCCTGGGTTTTCTAGTCTGGAGAGGGGTCAGACTGCTTGGGTTATATAGTCTGGAGAGGGGTCAGACTGCCTGGGTTTTTTAGTCTGGAGAGGAGTCAGACTGCCTGGGGATATATAGTCTGGAGAGAGGTCAGGCTGCCTGGGTTGTATAGTCTGGAGGGGAGTCAGACTGCCTGGGTTATATAGTCTGGAGAGGAGACAGACTGCCTGGGGTTATATAGTCTGGAGAGGTATCAGACTGCCTGGGGTTTTATAATCTGGAGATGGGTCAGACGGCCTGGGTTATATAGTCTGGAGAGGGGTCAGACTGCCTGGGTTATATAGTCTGTAGAGGGGTCAGACTGCTTGGGTTATATAGTCTGGAGAGGGGTCAGACTGCCTGGGTTATGTAGTCTGGAGTGGGGTCAGACTGCCTGGGTTATGTAGTCTGGAGTGGCGTCAGACTGCCTGGGTTATATAGTCTGGCGTGGAGTCAGACTGCCTGGGGTTATATAGTCTGGAGAGGGGTCAGACTGCCTGGGTTATATAGTCTGGCGTGCAGTCAGACTGCCTGGGGTTATATAGTCTGGAGAGGGGTCAGACTGCCTGGGTTATATAGTCTGGAGAGGGGTCAGACTGCCTGGGTTAAATAGACTGGTGAGGATACAGACTGCCTGGGTTATATAGTCTGGAGAGGGGTCAGACTGCCTGGGTTATATAGTCTGGCGTGGAGTCAGACTGCCTGGGGTTATATATTCTGGAGAGGGGTTAGACTGCCTGGGTTATATAGCCTGGAGAGGGGTCAGACTGCCTGGGTTATATAGTCTGGAGAGGGGTCAGACTGCCTGGGTTATATAGTCTGGCGTGGAGTCAGACTGCCTGGGTTATATAGTCTGGAGAGGGGTCAGACTGCCTGGGTTATATAGCCTGGAGAGGGGTCAGACTGCCTGGGTTATATAGTCTGGAGAGGGGTCAGACTGCCTGGGTTATATAGTCTGGAGCAGAGTCAGACTGCCTGGGTTATATAGACTGGAGAGGGGTCAGACTGCCTGGGGTTATTTAGTCTGGAGCAGAGTCAGACTTCCTGGGTTATATAGTCTGGAGAGGGGTCAGACTGCCTGGGTTATAAAGTCTGGAGAGGGGTCAGACAGCCTGGGTTATATAGTCTGGAGAGGGGTCAGACTGCCTGGGTTATATAGTCTGGAGAGGGGTCAGACTGCCTGGGTTACATAGTCTGGAGAGGGGTCAGACTGCCTGGGTTATATAGTCTGTAGAGGGGTCAGACTGCCTGGGTTATATAGTCTGGAGAGGGGTCAGACTGCCTGGGGTTATATAGTCTGGCGTGGAGTCAGACTGCCTGGGTTATATAGTCTGGAGAGGGGTCAGACTGCCTGGGTTATATAGTCTGGAGAGGGGTCAGACTGCCTGGGTTATATAGTCTGGAGAGGGTCAGACTGCCTGGGTTATATAGTCTGGCGTGGAGTCAGACTGCCTGGGTTATATAGTCTGGAGAGGGGTCAGGCTGCCTGGGTTATATAGTCTGGAGAGGGGTCAGACTGCCTGGGTTATATAGTCTGGAGAGGGGTCAGACTGCCTGGGTTATCTAGTCTGGAGAGGGGTCAGACTGCCTGGGTTATATAGTCTGGAGAGGGGTCAGACTGCCTGGGTTATCTAGTCTGGAGAGGAGTCAGACTGCCTGGGTTATATAGTCTGGAGAGAGTCAGACTGCCTGGGGTTATATAGTCTGTAGAGGGCTCAGACTGCCTGGGTTATATAGTCTGGAGAGGGGTCAGACTGCCTGGGGTTATATAGCCTGGAGAGGGGTCAGACTGCCTGGATTATATAGTCTGGAGAGGGGTCAGACTGCCTGGGGTTATATAGTCTGGAGCAGAGTCAGACTGCCTGGGTTATATAGACTGGAGAGGGGTCAGACTGCCTGGGGTTATATAGTCTGGAGCAGAGTCAGACTTCCTGGGTTATATAGTCTGGAGAGGGGTCAGACTGCCTGGGGTTATAAAGTCTGGAGAGGGGTCAGACTGCCTGGGTTATATAGTCTGGAGAGGGGTCAGACTGCCTGGGGTTATAAAGTCTGGAGAGGGGTCAGACTGCCTGGGTTACATTGTCTGGAGAGGGGTCAGACTGCCTGGGATTATATAGTCTGTGGAGGGGTCAGACTGTCTGGGTTATATAGTCTGGAGAGGGGTCAGACTGCCTGGGGTTATATAGTCTGGCGTGGAGTCAGACTGCCTGGGGTTATATAGTCTGGAGAGGGGTCAGACTGCCTGGGTTATATAGTCTGGTGACGGGTCAGACTGCCTGAGTTATATAGTCTGGAGAGGGTTCAGACTGCCTGGGTTATATAGTCTGGCGTGGAGTCAGATTGCCTAGGTTATGAAGTCTGGTGTGGAGTCAGGCTGCCTGGGTTATATAGTCTGGAGAGGGGTCAGACTGCCTGGGTTATATAGTCTGGAGAGGGGTCAGACTGCCTGGGTTATCTCGTCTGGAGAGGGGTCAGACTGCCTGGGTTATATAGTCTGGAGAGGGGTCAGAGTGCCTGGGTTATCTCGTCTGGAGAGGAGTCAGACTTCCTGGGTTATATAGTCTGGAGAGGGGTCAGACTGCCTGGGTTATATAGCCTGGCGTGCAGTCAGACTGCCTGGGGTTATATAGTCTGGAGAGGGGTCAGACTGCCTGAGTTATATAGTCTGAAGAGGGGTCAGACTGCCTGGGGTTATATAGACTGGCGAGGAAACAGACTGCCTGGGTTATATAGTCTGGAGAGGGGTCAGACTGCCTGGGTTATATAGTCTGGAGAGGGGTCAGACTGCCTGGGTTATATAGTCTGGAGAGGGGTCAGACTGCCTGGGGTTATATAGCCTGGAGAGGGGTCAGACTGCCTGGATTATATAGTCTGGAGAGGGGTCAGACTGCCTGGGGTTATATAGTCTGGAGCAGAGTCAGACTGCCTGCGTTATATAGACTGGAGAGGGGTCAGACTGCCTGGGGTTATATAGTCTGGAGCAGAGTCAGACTGCCTGGGTTATATAGTCTGGTGAGGCGTCAGACTGCCTGGGGTTATAAAGTCTGGAGAGGGGTCAGACTGCCTGGGTTACATTGTCTGGAGAGGGATCAGACTGCCTGGGATTATATAGTCTGTGGAGGGGTCAGACTGCCTGGGTTATACATTCTGGAGAGGGGTCAGACTGCCTGGGGTTATATAGTCTGGCGTGGAGTCAGACTGCCTGGGGTTATATAGTCTGGAGAGGGGTCAGACTGCCTGGGTTATATAGTCTGGTCACGGGTCAGACTGCCTGAGTTATATAGTCTGGAGAGGGTTCAGACTGCCTGGGTTATATAGTCTGGCGTGGAGTCAGATTGCCTAGGTTATGAAGTCTGGTGTGGAGTCAGGCTGCCTGGGTTATATAGTCTGGAGAGGGGTCAGACTGCCTGGGTTATATCGTCTGGAGAGGGGTCAGACTGCCTGGGTTATCTCGTCTGGAGAGGGGTCAGACTGCCTGGGTTATATAGTATGGAGAGGGTTCAGAGTGCCTGGGTTATCTCGTCTGGAGAGGAGTCAGACTGCCTGGGTTATATAGTCTGGAGAGAAGTCAGACTGCCTGGGGTTATATAGTCTGTAGAGGGCTCAGACTGCCTGGGGTTATATAGTCTGGAGAGGGGTCAGACTGCCTGGGTTATATAGTCTGGCGCGGAGTCAGACTGCCTGGGTTATATAGTCTGGCGTGGAGTCAGACGGCCTGGGTTATATAGTCTGGAGAGGGGTCAGACTGCGTGTGGTTATACAGTCTGGAGAGGGGTCATACTGTCTGGGTTATATAGTCTGGAGAGGGGTCAGACTGCCTGGGGTTATATAGTCTGGAGAGGGGTCAGACTGCCTGGGTTATATAGTCTGGAGAGGGGTCAGACTGCCTGGGTTATATAGTCTGGAGAGGGGTCAGACTGCCTGGGTTATATAGTCTGGAGAGGGGTCAGACTGCCTGGGTTTTATAGTCTGGAGAGGAGTCAGACTGCCTGGGGTTATATAGTCTGGAGAGAGGTCAGACTGCCTGGGTTATATAGTCTGGAGAGGGAGTCAGACTGCCTGGGTTATATAGTCTGGAGAGGAGTCAGACTGCCTGGGGTTATATAGTCTGGAGAGGTATCAGACTGCCTGGGGTTATATAGTCTGGAGAGGGGTCAGACTGCCTGGGTTATATAGTCTGGAGAGGGGTCAGACTGCCTGGGTTATATAGTCTGGAGAGGGGTCAGACTGCCTGGGTTATATAGTCTGGAGAGGGGTCAGACTGCCTGGGTTATGTAGTCTGGAGAGGGGTCAGACTGCCTGGGTTATGTAGTCTGGAGTGGCGTCAGACTGACTGGGTTATATAGTCTGGCGTGGAGTCAGACTGCCTGGGGTTATATAGTCTGGAGAGGGGTCAGACTGCCTGGGTTATATAGTCTGGCGTGCAGTCAGACTGCCTGGGGTTATATAGTCTGGAGAGGGGTCAGACTGCCTGGGTTATATAGTCTGGAGAGGGGTCAGACTGCCTGGGGTTAAATAGACTGGTGAGGATACAGACTGCCTGGGTTATATAGTCTGGAGAGGGGTCAGACTGCCTGGGTTATATAGTCTGGCGTGGAGTCAGACTGCCTGGGGTTATATAGTCTGGAGAGGGGTTAGACTGCCTGGGTTATATAGCCTGGAGAGGGGTCAGACTGCCTGGGTTATATAGTCTGGAGAGGGGTCAGACTGCCTGGGTTATATAGTCTGGCGTGGAGTCAGACTGCCTGGGTTATATAGTCTGGAGAGGGGTCAGACTGCCTGGGGTTATATAGCCTGGAGAGGGGTCAGACTGCCTGGATTATATAGTCTGGAGAGGGGTCAGACTGCCTGGGGTTATATAGTCTGGAGCAGAGTCAGACTGCCTGGGTTATATAGACTGGAGAGGGGTCAGACTGCCTGGGGTTATATAGTCTGGAGCAGAGTCAGACTGCCTGGGTTATATAGTCTGGAGAGGGGTCAGACTGCCTGGGGTTATAAAGTCTGGAGAGGGGTCAGACAGCCTGGGTTATATAGTCTGGAGAGGGGTCAGACTGCCTGGGGTTATAAAGTCTGGAGAGGGGTCAGACTGCCTGGGTTACATTGTCTGGAGAGGGGTCAGACTGCCTGGGATTATATAGTCTGTGGAGGGGTCAGACTGCCTGGGTTATATAGTCTGGAGAGGGGTCAGACTGCCTGGGGTTATATAGTCTGGCGTGGAGTCAGACTGCCTGGGGTTATATAGTCTGGAGAGGGGTCAGACTGCCTGGGTTATATAGTCTGGAGAGGGTCAGACTGCCTGGGTTATATAGTCTGGAGAGGGTCAGACTGCCTGGGTTATATAGTCTGGCGTGGAGTCAGACTGCCTGGGTTATATAGTCTGGTGTGGAGTCAGACTGCCTGGGTTATATAGTCTGGAGAGGGGTCAGACTGCCTGGGTTATATAGTCTGGAGAGGGGTCAGACTGCCTGGGTTATCTAGTCTGGAGAGGGGTCAGACTGCCTGGGTTATATAGTCTGGAGAGGGGTCAGAGTGCCTGGGTTATCTCGTCTGGAGAGGAGTCAGACTGCCTGGGTTATATAGTCTGGAGAGAGTCAGACTGCCTGGGGTTATATAGTCTGTAGAGGGCTCAGACTGCCTGGGGTTATATAGTCTGGAGAGGGGTCAGACTGCCTGGGGTTATATAGCCTGGAGAGGGGTCAGACTGCCTGGATTATATAGTCTGGAGAGGGGTCAGACTGCCTGGGGTTATATAGTCTGGAGCAGAGTCAGACTGCCTGGGTTATATAGACTGGAGAGGGGTCAGACTGCCTGGGGTTATATAGTCTGGAGCAGAGTCAGACTGCCTGGGTTATATAGTCTGGAGAGGGGTCAGACTGCCTGGGGTTATAAAGTCTGGAGAGGGGTCAGACTGCCTGGGTTATATAGTCTGGAGAGGGGTCAGACTGCCTGGGGTTATAAAGTCTGGAGAGGGGTCAGACTGCCTGGGTTACATAGTCTGGAGAGGGGTCAGACTGCCTGGGTTATATAGTCTGTGGAGGGGTCAGACTGCCTGGGTTATATAGTCTGGAGAGGGGTCAGACTGCCTGGGGTTATATAGTCTGGAGTGGAGTCAGACTGCCTGGGGTTATATAGTCTGGAGAGGGGTCAGACTGCCTGGGTTATATAGTCTGGAGACGGGTCAGACTGCCTGGGTTATATAGTCTGGAGAGGGTCAGACTGCCTGGGTTATATAGTCTGGCGTGGAGTCAGACTGCCTGGGTTATATAGTCTGGAGTGGAGTCAGGCTGCCTGGGTTATATAGTCTGGAGAGGGGTCAGACTGCCTGGGTTATATAGTCTGGAGAGGAGTCAGACTGCCTGGGGTTATATAGTCTGGAGAGGGGTCAGACTGCCTGGGTTATATAGTCTGGAGAGGGGTCAGAGTGCCTGGGTTATCTCGTCTGGAGAGGAGTCAGACTGCCTGGGTTATATAGTCTGGAGAGAAGTCAGACTGCCTGGGGTTATATAGTCTGTAGAGGGCTCAGACTGCCTGGGGTTATATAGTCTGGAGAGGGGTCAGACTGTCTGGGTTATATAGTCTGGAGAGGGGTCAGACTGCCTGGGTTATATAGTCTGGCGCGGAGTCAGACTGCCTGGGTTATATAGTCTGGCGTGGAGTCAGACGGCCTGGGTTATATAGTCTGGAGAGGGGTCAGACTGCCTGGGGTTATACAGTCTGGAGAGGGGTCATACTGTCTGGGTTATATAGTCTGGAGAGGGGTCAGACTGCCTGGGTTATCTAGTCTGGAGAGGGGTCAGACTGCTTGGGTTATATAGTCTGGAGAGGGGTCAGACTGCCTGGGTTTTTTAGTCTGGAGAGGATTCAGACTGCCTGGGGTTATATAGTCTGGAGAGAGGTCAGGCTGCCTGGGTTATATAGTCTGGAGAGGAGTCAGACTGCCTGGGTTATATAGTCTGGAGAGGAGACAGACTGCCTGGGGTTATATAGTCTGGAGAGGTATCAGACTGCCTGGGGTTTTATAGTCTGGAGAGGGGTCAGACGGCCTGGGTTATATAGTCTGGAGAGGGGTCAGACTGCCTGGGTTATATAGTCTGAAGAGGGGTCAGACTGCCTGGGTTATATAGTCTGGAGAGGGGTCAGACTGCCTGGGTTACGTAGTCTGGAGTGGGGTCAGACTGCCTGGGTTATGTAGTCTGGAGTGGTGTCAGACTGCCTGGGTTATATAGTCTGGCGTGGAGTCAGACTGCCTGGGGTTATATAGTCTGAAGAGGGGTCAGAGTGCCTGGGTTATATAGCCTGTAGAGGGGTCAGTCTGCCTGGGTTATATAGTCTGGAGAGGGGTCAGACTGCCTGGGTTATATAGCCTGGAGAGGGGTCAGACTGCCTGGGTTATATAGTCTGGCGTGGAGTCAGACTGCCTGGGGTTATATAGTCTGAAGAGGGGTCAGAGTGCCTGGGTTATATAGCCTGTAGAGGGGTCAGACTGCCTGGGTTATATAGTCTGGAGAGGGGTCAGACTGCCTGGGTTATATAGCCTGGAGAGGGGTCAGACTGCCTGGGTTATATAGTCTGGAGAGGGGTCAGACTGCTTGGGTTATATAGTCTGGCGTGCAGTCAGACTGCCTGGGGTTATATAGTCTGGAGAGGGGTCAGACTGCCTGGGGTTATATAGTCTGGAGAATGGTCAGACTTCCTGGGTTATATAGTCTGGAGAGGGGTCAGTCTGTCTGGGTTATATAGTCTGGAGAGGGGTCAGACTGCCTGGGTTATATAGTCTGGCGCGGAGTCAGACTGCCTGGGTTATATAGTCTGGCGTGGAGTCAGACGGCCTGGGTTATATAGTCTGGAGAGGGGTCAGACTGCGTGTGGTTATACAGTCTGGAGAGGGGTCATACTGTCTGGGTTATATAGTCTGGAGAGGGGTCAGACTGCCTGGGGTTATATAGTCTGGAGAGGGGTCAGACTGCCTGGGTTATATAGTCTGGAGAGGGGTCAGACTGCCTGGGTTTTCTAGTCTGGAGAGGGGTCAGACTGCTTGGGTTATATAGTCTGGAGAGGGGTCAGACTGCCTGGGTTTTTTAGTCTGGAGAGGAGTCAGACTGCCTGGGGATATATAGTCTGGAGAGAGGTCAGGCTGCCTGGGTTGTATAGTCTGGAGGGGAGTCAGACTGCCTGGGTTATATAGTCTGGAGAGGAGACAGACTGCCTGGGGTTATATAGTCTGGAGAGGTATCAGACTGCCTGGGGTTTTATAATCTGGAGATGGGTCAGACGGCCTGGGTTATATAGTCTGGAGAGGGGTCAGACTGCCTGGGTTATATAGTCTGTAGAGGGGTCAGACTGCTTGGGTTATATAGTCTGGAGAGGGGTCAGACTGCCTGGGTTATGTAGTCTGGAGTGGGGTCAGACTGCCTGGGTTATGTAGTCTGGACTGGAGTCAGACTGCCTGGGGTTATATAGTCTGGAGAGGGGTCAGACTGCCTGGGTTATATAGTCTGGCGTGCAGTCAGACTGCATGGGGTTATATAGTCTGGAGAGGGGTCAGACTGCCTGGGTTATATAGTCTGGAGAGGGGTCAGACTGCCTGGGGTTAAATAGACTGGCGAGGATACAGACTGCCTGGGGTATATAGTCTGGAGAGGGGTCAGACTGCCTGGGTTATATAGTCTGGCGTGGAGTCAGACTGCCTGGGGTTATATAGTCTGGAGAGGGGTTAGACTGCCTGGGTTATATAGTCTGGAGAGGGGTCAGACTGCCTGGGTTATATAGTCTGGAGAGGGGTCAGACTGCCTGGGTTATATAGTCTGGCGTGGAGTCAGACTGCCTGGGTTATATAGTCTGGAGAGGGGTCAGACTGCCTGGGTTATATAGCCTGGAGAGGGGTCAGACTGCCTGGATTATATAGTCTGGAGAGGGGTCAGACTGCCTGGGGTTATATAGTCTGGAGCAGAGTCAGACTGCCTGGGTTATATAGACTGGAGAGGGGTCAGACTGCCTGGGGTTATATAGCCTGGAGCAGAGTCAGACTGCCTGGGTTATATAGTCTGGAGAGGGGTCAGACTGCCTGGGGTTATAAAGTCTGGAGAGGGGTCAGACAGCCTGGGTTATATAGTCTGGAGAGGGGTCAGACTGCCTGGGGTTATAAAGTCTGGAGAGGGGTCAGACTGCCTGGGTTACATTGTCTGGAGAGGGGTCAGACTGCCTGGGATTATATAGTCTGTGGAGGGGTCAGACTGTCTGGGTTATATAGTCTGGAGAGGGGTCAGACTGCCTGGGTTATATAGTCTGGCGTGGAGTCAGACTGCCTGGGGTTATATAGTCTGGAGAGGGGTCAGACTGCCTGGGTTATATAGTCTGGTGACGGGTCAGACTGCCTGAGTTATATAGTCTGGAGAGGGTTCAGACTGCCTGGGTTATATAGTCTGGCGTGGAGTCAGATTGCCTAGGTTATGAAGTCTGGTGTGGAGTCAGGCTGCCTGGGTTATATAGTCTGGAGAGGGGTCAGACTGCCTGGGTTATATAGTCTGGAGAGGGGTCAGACTGCCTGGGTTATCTCGTCTGGAGAGGGGTCAGACTGCCTGGGTTATATAGTCTGGAGAGGGGTCAGAGTGCCTGGGTTATCTCGTCTGGAGAGGAGTCAGACTTCCTGGGTTATATAGTCTGGAGAGAAGTCAGACTGCCTGGGGTTATATAGTCTGTAGAGGGCTCAGACTGCCTGGGGTTATATAGTCTGGAGAGGGGTCAGACTGTCTGGGTTATATAGTCTGGAGAGGGGTCAGACTGCCTGGGTTATATAGTCTGGCGCGGTGTCAGACTGCCTGGGTTATATAGTCTGGCGTGGAGTCAGACGGCCTGGGTTATATAGTCTGGAGAGGGGTCAGACTGCCTGGGGTTATACAGTCTGGAGAGGGGTCATACTGTCTGGGTTATATAGTCTGGAGAGGGGTCAGACTGCCTGGGTTTTCTAGTCTGGAGAGGGGTCAGACTGCTTGGGTTATATAGTCTGGAGAGGGGTCAGACTGCCTGGGTTTTTTAGTCTGGAGAGGATTCAGACTGCCTGGGGTTATATAGTCTGGAGAGAGGTCAGGCTGCCTGGGTTATATAGTCTGGAGAGGAGTCAGACTGCCTGGGTTATATAGTCTGGAGAGAGACAGACTGCCTGGGGTTATATAGTCTGGAGAGGTATCAGACTGCCTGGGGTTTTATAGTCTGGAGAGGGGTCAGACGGCCTGGGTTATATAGTCTGGAGAGGGGTCAGACTGCCTGGGTTATATAGTCTGAAGAGGGGTCAGACTGCCTGGGTTATATGGTCTGGAGAGGGGTCAGACTGCCTGGGTTATGTAGTCTGGAGTGGGGTCAGACTGCCTGGGTTATGTAGTCTGGAGTGGTGTCAGACTGCCTGGGTTATATAGTCTGGCGTGGAGTCAGACTGCCTGGGGTTATATAGTCTGAAGAGGGGTCAGAGTGCCTGGGTTATATAGCCTGTAGAGGGGTCAGACTGCCTGGGTTATATAGTCTGGAGAGGGGTCAGACTGCCTGGGTTATATAGCCTGGAGAGGGGTCAGACTGCCTGGGTTATATAGTCTGGCGTGGAGTCAGACTGCCTGGGGTTATATAGTCTGAAGAGGGGTCAGAGTGCCTGGGTTATATAGCCTGTAGAGGGGTCAGACTGCCTGGGTTATATAGTCTGGAGAGGGGTCAGACTGCCTGGGTTATATAGCCTGGAGAGGGGTCAGACTGCCTGGGTTATATAGTCTGGAGAGGGGTCAGACTGCTTGGGTTATATAGTCTGGCGTGCAGTCAGACTGCCTGGGGTTATATAGTCTGGAGAGGGGTCAGACTGCCTGGGGTTATATAGTCTGGAGAATGGTCAGACTTCCTGGGTTATATAGTCTGGAGAGGGGTCAGACTGCCTGGGGTTATATAGTCTGGAGAGGGGTCAGACTGCCTGGGTTATATAGTCTGGAGAGGGGTCAGACTGCCTGGGGTTATATAGTCTGGAGAATGGTCAGACTTCCTGGGTTATATAGTCTGGAGAGGGGTCAGACTGCCTGGGGTTATATAGTCTGGAGAGGGGTCAGACTGCCTGGGTTATATAGTCTGGAGAGGGGTCAGACTGCCTGGGTTATATAGTCTGGAGAGGGGTCAGACTGCCTGGGGTTATATAGTCTGGCGTGGAGTCAGACTGCCTGGGTTATATAGTCTGGAGAGGGGTCAGACTGCCTGGGTTATATAGTCTGGCGTGGAGTCAGATTGCCTGGGTTATATAGTCTGGCGTGTAGTCAGACTGCCTGGGGTTATATAGTCTGTAGAGGGGTCAGACTGCCTGGGTTATATAGTCTGGCGCGGAGTCAGACTGCCTGGGTTATATAGTCTGGAGAGGGGTCAGACTGCCTGGGTTATATAGTCTGGAGAGGGGTCAGACTGCCTGGGTTATATAGTCTGGAGAGGGGTCAGACTGCCTGGGTTATATAGTCTGGAGAGGGGTCAGTCTGCCTGGGTTATATAGTCTGCCGTGGAGTCAGACTGCCTGGGGTTATATAGTCCGTATGATCGTTGGGACGGGCAGTCATTGGGTTATCAATGGGCTACCTTTTTTCCTGCGCAGCTTCTCCATACTTACCCTCACGGAGAAACCTGAAAAAAACCCCGAAGTTCGCTGCGTGCGCGCTGCCTCTCCGGTGCACGCGGTTGACCCTCGAACCCCTTCTTTCACGAGACCGGAAGTTCCGGTTTCCCGTGCTTGCGCAGACCGGATGAGTACACAGTGCGTGGACACCCGAATTTCTGCCATATCCAGCTGAAGCTACAACAACAATCTCTAATTATAGAGCGCCTTTAACATAATAAAATGTCCCACGGCACATGAATAATGAAAGCGCCTCTCTGGGTGCAGTATTTGTGCACAATTCCGGCCTCGCTGGGGTTCGTTAAGTTTTGAGGAAACCTGTCTCTCATTCGTTAGTCTGTTAATAAAGTTGTTATTTTGATTAAGTGTGGAAACGACACGAAGGAATCTCTATATAAAATGGCATAACTAATGGTAGCTGTTGTTAACACAAATCAGTTCATCTGTACAGCCCTCAACAGCCCAGTAAAACTTGTTATGTGGCCATTCAACATATTAATAGCCCACCTCTGCCCTACACTGTCCCATCAAACACTCCCAGGGTAGGTACAGCACGGGGTTAGATACAGAATAAACTCCCTTCTACACTGTTCCCCATCAAACACTCCCACGGCAGGTACAGCACGGGTCAGATACAGAGTAAACTCCCTTCTACACTGTTGCCCATCAAACACTCCCAGGGCAGGTACAGCACGGGGTTAGATACAGAGTAAAGCTCCCTCTACTCTGTCCCATCAAACACTCCCACGGCAGGTACAGCACGGGGTTAGATACAGAGTAAAGCTCCCTCTACACTGTCCCATCAAACACTCCCAGGGCAGGTACAGCACGGGTTAGATACAGAGTAAAGCTCCCTCTACACTGTCCCATCAAACACTCCCAGGGCAGGTACAGCATGGGTTAGATACAGAGTAAAGCTCCCTCTACACTGTCCCATCAAACACTCCCAGGGCAGGTACAGCATGGGTTAGATACAGAGTAAAGCTCCCTCTACACTGTCCCATCAAACACTCCCAGGGCAGGTACAGCACGGGGTTCGATCCAGAGTAAAGCTCCCGCTACACTGTCCCATCAAACACTCCCAGGGCTGGTACAGCACGGGTTAGATACAGAGAAAAGCTCCCTCTACACTGTCCCATCAAACACTCCCAGGGCAGGTACAGCACGGGGTGAGATACAGAGTAAAGCTCCCTCTACACTGTCCCATCAAACACTCCCAGGGCAGGTACAGCACGGGTTAGATACAGAGTAAAGCTCCCTCTTACTGTCCCATCAAACACTCCCAGGGCAGGTACAGCATGAGTTACATACAGAGTAAAGCTCCCTCTACACTGTCCCATCAAACACTCCCAGGGCAGGTACAGCACGGGGTGAGATACAGAGTAAAGCTCCCTCTACACTGTCCCATCAAACACTCCCAGGGCAGGTACAGCATGGGTTAGATACAGAGTAAAGCTCCCTCTTACTGTCCCATCAAACACTCCCAGGGCAGGTACAGCATGAGTTACATACAGAGTAAAGCTCCCTCTACACTGTCCCATCAAACACTGGTCATGATGCGGAGATGCCGGTGTTGGACTGGGGTGGACAAAATTGAGAGGTCGCACAACACCAGGTTATAGTCCAACAGTTTTATTTGAAATCACAAGCTTTCGGAGCTATCGATTGCCCCTTCCTCAGGTGAAGTAAAACCTGGGTTATATAGTCTGGAGAGGGGTCAGACTGCCTGGGTTATATAGTCTGGAGAGGGGTCAGACTGCCTGGGTTATCTCGTCTGGAGAGGGGTCAGACTGCCTGGGTTATATAGTCTGGAGAGGGGTCAGAGTGCCTGGGTTATCTCGTCTGGAGAGGAGTCAGACTTCCTGGGTTATATAGTCTGGAGAGAAGTCAGACTGCCTGGGGTTATATAGTCTGTAGAGGGCTCAGACTGCCTGGGGTTATATAGTCTGGAGAGGGGTCAGACTGTCTGGGTTATATAGTCTGGAGAGGGGTCAGACTGCCTGGGTTATATAGTCTGGCGCGGTGTCAGACTGCCTGGGTTATATAGTCTGGCGTGGAGTCAGACGGCCTGGGTTATATAGTCTGGAGAGGGGTCAGACTGCCTGGGGTTATACAGTCTGGAGAGGGGTCATACTGTCTGGGTTATATAGTCTGGAGAGGGGTCAGACTGCCTGGGTTTTCTAGTCTGGAGAGGGGTCAGACTGCTGGGTTATATAGTCTGGAGAGGGGTCAGACTGCCTGGGTTTTTTAGTCTGGAGAGGATTCAGACTGCCTGGGGTTATATAGTCTGGAGAGAGGTCAGGCTGCCTGGGTTATATAGTCTGGAGAGGAGTCAGACTGCCTGGGTTATATAGTCTGGAGAGAAGACAGACTGCCTGGGGTTATATAGTCTGGAGAGGTATCAGACTGCCTGGGGTTTTATAGTCTGGAGAGGGGTCAGACGGCCTGGGTTATATAGTCTGGAGAGGGGTCAGACTGCCTGGGTTATATAGTCTGAAGAGGGGTCAGACTGCCTGGGTTATATGGTCTGGAGAGGGGTCAGACTGCCTGGGTTATGTAGTCTGGAGTGGGGTCAGACTGCCTGGGTTATGTAGTCTGGAGTGGTGTCAGACTGCCTGGGTTATATAGTCTGGCGTGGAGTCAGACTGCCTGGGGTTATATAGTCTGAAGAGGGGTCAGAGTGCCTGGGTTATATAGCCTGTAGAGGGGTCAGACTGCTGGGTTATATAGTCTGGAGAGGGGTCAGACTGCCTGGGTTATATAGCCTGGAGAGGGGTCAGACTGCCTGGGTTATATAGTCTGGCGTGGAGTCAGACTGCCTGGGGTTATATAGTCTGAAGAGGGGTCAGAGTGCCTGGGTTATATAGCTGTAGAGGGGTCAGACTGCCTGGGTTATATAGTCTGGAGAGGGGTCAGACTGCCTGGGTTATATAGCCTGGAGAGGGGTCAGACTGCCTGGGTTATATAGTCTGGAGAGGGGTCAGACTGCTTGGGTTATATAGTCTGGCGTGCAGTCAGACTGCCTGGGGTTATATAGTCTGGAGAGGGGTCAGACTGCCTGGGGTTATATAGTCTGGAGAATGGTCAGACTTCCTGGGTTATATAGTCTGGAGAGGGGTCAGACTGCCTGGGGTTATATAGTCTGGAGAGGGGTCAGACTGCCTGGGTTATATAGTCTGGAGAGGGGTCAGACTGCCTGGGGTTATATAGTCTGGAGAATGGTCAGACTTCCTGGGTTATATAGTCTGGAGAGGGGTCAGACTGCCTGGGGTTATATAGTCTGGAGAGGGGTCAGACTGCCTGGGTTATATAGTCTGGAGAGGGGTCAGACTGCCTGGGTTATATAGTCTGGAGAGGGGTCAGACTGCCTGGGTTATATAGTCTGGAGTGGAGTCAGACTGCCTGGGTTATATAGTCTGGAGAGGGGTCAGACTGCCTGGGTTATATAGTCTGGCGTGGAGTCAGATTGCCTGGGTTATATAGTCTGGCGTGTAGTCAGACTGCCTGGGGTTATATAGTCTGTAGAGGGGTCAGACTGCCTGGGTTATATAGTCTGGCGCGGAGTCAGACTGCCTGGGTTATATAGTCTGGAGAGGGGTCAGACTGCCTGGGTTATATAGTCTGGAGAGGGGTCAGACTGCCTGGGTTATATAGTCTGGAGAGGGGTCAGACTGCCTGGGTTATATAGTCTGGAGAGGGGTCAGTCTGCCTGGGTTATATAGTCTGGCGTGGAGTCAGACTGCCTGGGGTTATATAGTCCGTATGATCGTTGGGACGGGCAGTCATTGGGTTATCAATGGGCTACCTTTTTTCCTGCGCAGCTTCTCCATACTTACCCTCACGGAGAAACCTGAAAAAAACCCCGAAGTTCGCTGCGTGCGCGCTGCCTCTCCGGTGCACGCGGTTGACCCTCGAACCCCTTCTTTCACGAGACCGGAAGTTCCGGTTTCCCGTGCTTGCGCAGACCGGATGAGTACACAGTGCGTGGAGACCCGAATTTCTGCCATATCCAGCTGAAGCTACAACAACAATCTCTAATTATAGAGCGCCTTTAACATAATAAAATGTCCCACGGCACATGAATAATGAAAGCGCCTCTCTGGGTGCAGTATTTGTGCACAATTCCGGCCTCGCTGGGGTTCGTTAAGTTTTGAGGAAACCTGTCTCTCATTCGTTAGTCTGTTAATAAAGTTGTTATTTTGATTAAGTGTGGAAACGACACGAAGGAATCTCTATATAAAATGGCATAACTAATGGTAGCTGTTGTTAACACAAATCAGTTCATCTGTACAGCCCTCAACAGCCCAGTAAAACTTGTTATGTGGCCATTCAACATATTAATAGCCCACCTCTGCCCTACACTGTCCCATCAAACACTCCCAGGGTAGGTACAGCACGGGGTTAGATACAGAATAAACTCCCTTCTACACTGTTCCCCATCAAACACTCCCACGGCAGGTACAGCACGGGTCAGATACAGAGTAAACTCCCTTCTACACTGTTGCCCATCAAACACTCCCAGGGCAGGTACAGCACGGGGTTAGATACAGAGTAAAGCTCCCTCTACTCTGTCCCATCAAACACTCCCACGGCAGGTACAGCACGGGGTTAGATACAGAGTAAAGCTCCCTCTACACTGTCCCATCAAACACTCCCAGGGCAGGTACAGCACGGGTTAGATACAGAGTAAAGCTCCCTCTACACTGTCCCATCAAACACTCCCAGGGCAGGTACAGCATGGGTTAGATACAGAGTAAAGCTCCCTCTACACTGTCCCATCAAACACTCCCAGGGCAGGTACAGCATGGGTTAGATACAGAGTAAAGCTCCCTCTACACTGTCCCATCAAACACTCCCAGGGCAGGTACAGCACGGGGTTCGATACAGAGTAAAGCTCCCGCTACACTGTCCCATCAAACACTCCCAGGGCTGGTACAGCACGGGTTAGATACAGAGAAAAGCTCCCTCTACACTGTCCCATCAAACACTCCCAGGGCAGGTACAGCACGGGGTGAGATACAGAGTAAAGCTCCCTCTACACTGTCCCATCAAACACTCCCAGGGCAGGTACAGCACGGGTTAGATACAGAGTAAAGCTCCCTCTTACTGTCCCATCAAACACTCCCAGGGCAGGTACAGCATGAGTTACATACAGAGTAAAGCTCCCTCTACACTGTCCCATCAAACACTCCCAGGGCAGGTACAGCACGGGGTGAGATACAGAGTAAAGCTCCCTCTACACTGTCCCATCAAACACTCCCAGGGCAGGTACAGCATGGGTTAGATACAGAGTAAAGCTCCCTCTTACTGTCCCATCAAACACTCCCAGGGCAGGTACAGCATGAGTTACATACAGAGTAAAGCTCCCTCTACACTGTCCCATCAAACACTGGTCATGATGCGGAGATGCCGGTGTTGGACTGGGGTGGACAAAATTGAGAGGTCGCACAACACCAGGTTATAGTCCAACAGTTTTATTTGAAATCACAAGCTTTCGGAGCTATCGATTGCCCCTTCCTCAGGTGAAGTAAAAAACTTCACCTGAGGAAGGGGCAATCGATATCTCCGAAAGCTTGTGATTTCAAATAAAACTGTTGGACTATAACCTGGTGTTGTGCAACCTCTCAATTTTGTCCATCAAACACTCCCAGGGCAGGTACAGCATGGGTTAGATATAGGGTAAAGCTCCCTTTACACTGTCCCATCAAATACTTCCAGGGCAGGTACAGCACGGGTTAGATACAGAGTAAATCTCCCTCTACACTGTCCCATCAAACACTCCCAGGGCAGGTACAGCACGGGTCAGATACAGAGTAAAGCTCCCTCTGCACTGTCCCATCAAACACTTCCAGGGCAGGTACAGCACGGGGTTAGATACAGAGTAAAGCTCCCTCTGCACTGTTCCCCATCAAACACTCCCAGGGCAGGTACAGCACGGGTTCGATACAGAGTAAAGCTCCCTCTACACTGTCCCATCAAACACTCCCAGGGCAGGTACAGCACGGGTCAGATACAGAGTAAAGCTCCCTCTACACTGTCCCATCAAACACTCCCAGGGCAGGTACAGCACTGGGTTAGATACAGAGTAAAGCTCCCTCTACACTGTCCCCATCAAACACTCCCAGGGCAGGTACAGCACGGGGTGAGATACAGAGTAAAGCTCCCTCTACACTGTCCCATCAGGGCAGGTATAGAATCTGTAAATTACTGATGTTGTGGAGGAGTTTCTCTGATCTTTGTGTGTAGAGATGTTGTCACTTGGTATTCGAACAATGCGTTTTTGATTTTGAACAGAGGATGTGTTTGATAAATTATCACATTTAAGGCAAATTAGCAAAATGGCAGCTCTTGTGATTAAAGGGAGAGTAGCATCATGGGTACAAAACTGGCTCAGAGATAGAAACAGAGTTGTGGTGATTGGCTGTTTTCAGACTGGAGGGCAGAATATGTGGGACTGCTTTCTTGTTCTGTTTTGTCTCGTTACTTTAAACACCAGATTACACACACACACTCATTTGTGGCAATGCAGGATCAGTTTTTATTGAAACCTCTTGCTGTCCAGAACCAGTATGAGCTCTGTGAGACATCTCACTTCACGATTCCAGTGTGAGCTGTGTGAGACATCTCACTTCACGATTCCAGTGTGAGCTGTGTGAGACATCTCACTTCACGATTCCAGTATGAGCTCTGTGAGACATCTCACTTCACGATTCCAGTGTGAGCTGTGTGAGACATCTCACTTCACGATTCCAGTATGAGCTCTGTGAGACATCTCACTTCACGATTCCAGTGTGAGCTGTGTGAGACATCTCACTTCACGATTCCAGTATGAGCTCTGTGAGACATCTCACTTCACGATTCCAGTGTGAGCTGTGTGAGACATCTCACTTCACGATTCCAGTGTGAGCTGCTGAACAATGGTTCTCTCACATCTCTCATACCAAATTTCACCTTTGATCACGACGTTCCATGCATACCACCAATAAATGATTGTGCAGCAAAGATACATACAAATGCCAAGTGAATAACAGCATGAACTGAACAAACATGCACTTCCTTAAACACAAGTGACCAGATTCCCGACCGATAGGCACACGGGTCGGCTTTCTGATCTGTGGAGACACATTTGCTTCAAATCTCATGCTCAGCACAAAGCTGTTTTAACTCATCACATGCTGATCCCACAGACAGCCCAGAAAGAACATTTGAGGTACTCGGTTAACGTGAACCCTCGTTCCCACAGTATACAGTGGAGTTCCCCAGGGTTCAGTACTAGGACCACTGCTGTTTTTGATATACATTAATGACTTGGACTTGGGGATACAGGGCATGATTTTGAAAATTTGCCACTAAATACAAAAACCTGGAAGTGTAGTAAACAGTGAGGAAGATAGTAATAGACTTGAAGAGGACACAGACAGGCTGGTGGAATGGGCGGACACATGGCAGATGAAAGTGTGAGGTGATACATGTAGCTGGGAAGAATGAGGAGAGACAATACAAGCTCAATGGTACAATTTTGAAGAGAGAGACCTGGGGGTGTTTGTGCACAAATCTTTGAAGGTGGCAGGATAGGTTAATAAAGCAGTTAATAAAGCATAGCTTTATAAACAGAGGCACAGAGTACAAAAGCCAGGAAATTACACAAAACCTTTATAAAACACCAGTTCAGCCCCAGCTGGAGTATTGTGTCCAATCCTGGGCACCACATCTTAGGAAGGACGTCAAGGTTTTGGAGAGGGTGCAGAGGAGATTTACTAGAATGGTTCCAGGGATGAGGGATTACAGTTACGTGGATAGACTGGAGAAGCAGGGGCCGTTCTCCTTAGAGCAGAGAAGGCTAAGAGGAGGTTTGATAGAGGTGTTTAAAATCATGAGGGGTTTGGAGAGAGTAGATGGAGAGAAACTGTTCCCATTGACGGAAGGATTGATAACCAGAGGGCACAGATTTAAGGAGATTGGCAAAAGAACCAGCGGTGACTTGAGGAAAAACTTTTCCACACAGCGAGTGGTTAGGATTTGGAATGCACGGCCTCTTGGGGAAGTGGATACAGATTCAATAGTAACTTTCAAAAGGGAATTAGATAAGTAGTTGAAGGAGAAAGAATTGCAGGGATATGGGGAAAGAGCGGGGGAGTGGGACTAACTGGATTGATCTTCGAAAGAGCCGGCGCAGAGCAATGTTTCCTCTCATTTTTTTGGGTGTGCGGCCCCTTTAAGGGGCTGCGCGGCCCATTCGCAATACCACGCACGCAGTTTGTCCCATTTAAATGCCGGTGAGCCGGCTGCGCGGGAGCTCCAGAGCGCAGCTTGCAGAGAACGTTGGCGCAGACTCGATGGGCTGAATGGCCTCCTTCTGTGCTGTACTATTCAGAGTCTATGATTCTACAAGTGTTCATGAACCCATTATATAGAGAACAGTGAATTCTCACCCCATCTCTCTGCTGCTCAGAAACTGGTTGTTTAAAAGGCAATAATATGTTGGTTGTGGTTCCTTAATTTGTTCTTTGATGATGGCTGTTACTTTCGCCTCCAAATCCCCTTTTCAATGTCCAAGGAATCTTTGTGCTGGAAGGGGATGTTTCTCAGTCCAGGGTGGGGCAGATTTCTTTGATATGTTGATGTAGCGAGCTGTGCCTATCTGTGATTTTGATGTGAACACCTGGTACCTGCCTCAACTCCTCTTCAGGTGTGCCTCTGTCAGGCTCTGTGCTGTGTGACCGCCAATTTCCAGGCCATTCCTTGTACATTGCTCAATGTCTTTCTGGAATAATGCCCCAGCATCTGTTTGCAGAATGTTCTGGCGATTCACGTCATGTTTCGAAGCTTCACTTTCTTCGGAGCTGCTCTGGCTGCTCCAGTGAAATAATGAGACCTGTTTGAGTTCCTGTGTATCGATGTGTTGTTTGCCAATCCCACCACAGTTCCAAACAGTGTCTCTTTCCCTCAGTGCTGGAGGACGGTATGGCACAGGGTTGGGACATTCCAGCTGCTTACTGGGAAAATCCGTTTCCCAAGATTGGTCAGATTCTATGCTGAAGCCGTACAGTCGGGATCTCCTGCTGTCTGCCCTCCACATCTCCTTAATCACTGCACTGCTAGGCTGTCTACTTCCTTCTCCCTTGGGGGGAGGAGACCCTGCTCTTTCTCTGTCTCTTGAATCGATAGCTTGTTCACACACCGTTCCCAAGCCTTGCACCTCGGTTCTCACAGAGTTAGCCTTCACACTCAGATCTCCAGACAGCTCCAATCCTGGGCTCTTCCTGCTTGGAGACCCTGTCTTCTGTTTTGGAGACTCCAAGTCCCGGGACGCTCCGTACAAACATAACTTAGTAATTGTTTTCCTCAGTTTCTGGACTGCTTTTCCAGCCGGGAGTTTCCCTTCTTGCAGTTTGTTGGAAGCTCCCCCGATGGATTTATCAGGACTGAAGGAGAACTGGTGAGCAGGTCCGATCTTCTGCACTGGTGTTTTAGAAACACGAGAGTACAAGGAGGTCAGGGCGTTTGCCATCGTTGTCAGCACCTCGATTTGCCGGAATCGACCTGCAAAAAAACTCAAAGATGTAAGACCACCAGACAGCCTTGGCCTCGCTCAGTGACACAGCTCCCATTTATACAACGCCCTTAACAAAGGCAAATGTCCCAAGATGGTTCACAGGAGTCATTATCAGACTACATTTCACACCAAACCACATCAGGAGTCATTAGGACAGGTGACCAAAAGCTTGGCCAAAGAGATAGTTTTTAAGAAGTGTCTTAAAGGGGGAGAGCGAGGTAGAGACACAGAGAGGTTTTGGAAGGGAATTCCAGAGCATTGGGACTAGACAGCTGAAGGCACAGCCGTCAATGCTGGGGCCAGAATTGGAGGAATGCAGAGATCTCAGAGGATACCAGAGGAATGGGTGTCCATAGGAGAGTTAAGGCACTAGAGCATCAATGGGAGAGTTAGGACACTGGGGTATCAATGGGAGAGTTAGGACACTGGGGTATCAGTGGGAGAATTAGGACACGGGGGTATCAATGGGAGAGTTAGGACACTGGGGTATCAATGGGAGAGTTAGGACACTGGGGTAACAATGGGAGAGTAAGGACACTGGGGTATCAATGGGAGAATTAGGACACGGGGGTATCAATGGGAGAGTTAGGACACTGGGGTATCAATGGGAGAGTTAGGACACTGGGGTATCAATGGGAGAGTTAGGACACTGGGGTATCAATGGGAGAGTTAGGACACTGGGGTATCAATGGGAGAGTTAGGACACTGGGGTATCAATGGGAGAGTTAGGACACTGGGGTATCAATGGGAGAGTTAGGACACTGGGGTATCAATGGGAGAGTTAGGACACTGGGGTATCAGTGGGAGAGTTAGGACACTGGGGTATCAATGGGAGAGTTAGGACACTGGGGTATCAGTGGGAGAGTTAGGACACTGGGGTATCAGTGGGAGAGTTAGGACACTGGGGTATCAGTGGGAGAGTTAGGACACTGGGGTATCAGTGGGAGAGTTAGGACACTGGGGTATCAATGGGAGAGTTAGGACACTGGGGTATCAATGGGAGAGTTAGGACACTGGGTATCAATGGGAGAGTTAGGACACTGGGGTATCAATGGGAGAGTTAGGACACTGGGGTATCAGTGGGAGAGTTAGGACACTGGGGTATCAGTGGGAGAGTTAGGACACTGGGGTATCAGTGGGAGAGTTAGGACACTGGGGTATCAATGGGAGAGTTAGGACACTGGGGTATCAATGGGAGAGTTAGGACACTGGGGTATCAGTGGGAGAGTTAGGACACTGGGGTATCAATGGGAGAGTTAGGACACTGGGGTATCAATGGGAGAGTTAGGACACTGGGGTATCAATGGGAGAGTTAGGACACTGGGGTATCAGTGGGAGAGTTAGGACACTGGGGTATCAGTGGGAGAGTTAGGACACTGGGGTATCAGTGGGAGAGTTAGGACACTGGGGTATCAATGGGAGAGTTAGGACACTGGGGTATCAATGGGAGAGTTAGGACACTGGGGTATCAGTGGGAGAGTTAGGACACTGGGGTATCAATGGGAGAGTTAGGACACTGGGGTATCAATGGAGAGTTAGGACACTGGGTATCAGTGGGAGAGTTAGGACACTGGGGTATCAGTGGGAGAGTTAGGACACTGGGGTATCAGTGGGAGAGTTAGGACACTGGGGTATCAATGGGAGAGTTAGGACACTGGGTATCAATGGGAGAGTTAGGACACTGGGGTATCAATGGGAGAGTTAGGACACTGGGGTATCAATGGGAGAGTTAGGACACTGGGGTATCAATGGGAGAGTTAGGACACTGGGGTATCAATGGGAGAGTTAGGTCACTGGGGTATCAATGGGAGAGTTAGGACACTGGGGTATCAATGGGAGAGTTAGGACACTGGGGTATCAGTGGGAGAGTTAGGACACTGGGGTATCAGTGGGAGAGTTAGGACACTGGGGTATCAATGGGAGAGTTAGGACACTGGGGTATCAATGGGAGAGTTAGGACACTGGGGTATCAATGGGAGAGTTAGGACACTGGGGTATCAGTGGGAGAGTTAGGACACTGGGGTATCAATGGGAGAGTTAGGTCACTGGGGTATCAATGGGAGAGTTAGGACACTGGGGTATCAATGGGAGAGTTAGGACACTGGGGTATCAATGGGAGAGATAGGACACTGGGGTATCAATGGGAGAGTTAGGACACTGGGGTATCAATGTGAGAGTTAGGACACTGGGGTATCAGTGGGAGAGTTAGGACACTGGGGTATCAAAGGGAGAGTTAGGACACTGGGGTATCAATGGGAGAGTTAGGACACGGGTGTATCAATGGGAGATTTAGGACACTGGGCTATCAATGGGAGAGTTAGGACACTGGGGTATCACTGAGAGAGTTAGGACACTGGGGTATCAATGGGAGAGTTAGGACATGGGGTATCAATGGGAGAGTTAGGACACTGGGGTATCAGTGGGGGAGTTAGGTCACTGCGGTATAAGGAGGAGAGTTAGGACACGGGTGTATCAATGGGAGAGTTAGGACACTGGGATATCAATGGGAGAGTGAGGACACTGGGGTATCAATGGGAGAGTTAGGACACTGGGGTATCAATGGGAGAGTTAGGACACTGGGGTATCAATGGGAGAGTTAGGACACTGGGGTATCAATGGGAGAGTTAGGACACTGGGGTATCAATGGGAGAGTTAGGACACTGGGTATCAGTGGGAGAGTTAGGACACTGGGGTATCAGTGGGAGAGTTAGGACACTGGGGTATCAGTGGGAGAGTTAGGACACTGGGGTATCAGTGGGAGAGTTAGGACACTGGGGTATCAATGGGAGAGTTAGGACACTGGGGTATCAATGGGAGAGTTAGGACACTGGGGTATCAATGGGAGAGTTAGGACACTGGGGTATCAATGGGAGAGTTAGGACACTGGGGTATCAATGGGAGAGTTAGGACACTGGGGTATCAGTGGGAGAGTTAGGACACTGGGGTATCAATGGGAGAGTTAGGACACTGGGGTATCAATGGGAGAGTTAGGACACTGGGGTATCAGTGGGAGAGTTAGGTCACTGGGTATCAATGGGAGAGTTAGGACACTGGGGTATCAATGGGAGAGTTAGGACACTGGGGTATCAATGGGAGAGTTAGGACACTGGGGTATCAATGGGAGAGTTAGGACACTGGGGTATCAATGGGAGAGTTAGGACACTGGGGTATCAATGGGAGAGTTAGGACACTGGGGTATCAATGGGAGAGTTAGGTCACTGGGGTATCAATGGGAGAGTTAGGACACTGGGGTATCAGTGGGAGAGTTAGGACACTGGGGTATCAGTGGGAGAGTTAGGACACTGGGGTATCAATGGGAGAGTTAGGACACTGGGGTATCAATGGGAGAGTTAGGACACTGGGGTATCAATGGGAGAGTTAGGACACTGGGGTATCAATGGGAGAGTTAGGACACTGGGGTATCAGTGGGAGAGTTAGGACACTGGGGTATCAATGGGAGAGTTAGGACACTGGGGTATCAATGGGAGAGTTAGGACACTGGGGTATCAATGGGAGAGTTAGGACACTGGGGTATCAATGGGAGAGTTAGGACACTGGGGTATCAATGGGAGAGTTAGGACACTGGGGTATCAATGGGAGAGTTAGGACACTGGGGTATCAATGGGAGAGTTAGGACACTGGGGTATCAATGGGAGAGTTAGGACACTGGGGTATCAATGGGAGAGTTAGGACACTGGGGTATCAGTGGGAGAGTTAGGACACTGGGGTATCAATGGGAGAGTTAGGACACTGGGGTATCAATGGGAGAGTTAGGACACTGGGGTATCAATGGGAGAGTTAGGACACTGGGGTATCAGTGGGAGAGTTAGGACACTGGGGTATCAATGGGAGAGTTAGGACACTGGGGTATCAATGGGAGAGTTAGGACACTGGGGTATCAATGGGAGAGTTAGGACACTGGGGTATCAATGGGAGAGTTAGGACACTGGGGTATCAATGGGAGAGTTAGGACACTGGGGTATCAATGGGAGAGTTAGGACACTGGGGTATCAGTGGGAGAGTTAGGACACTGGGGTATCAGTGGGAGAGTTAGGACACTGGGGTATCAATGGGAGAGTTAGGACACTGGGGTATCAATGGGAGAGTTAGGACACTGGGGTATCAATGGGAGAGTTAGGACACTGGGGTATCAATGGGAGAGTTAGGACACTGGGGTATCAATGGGAGAGTTAGGACACTGGGGTATCAATGGGAGAGTTAGGACACTGGGGTATCAATGGGAGAGTTAGGACACTGGGGTATCAGTGGGAGAGTTAGGACACTGGGGTATCAGTGGGAGAGTTAGGACACTGGGGTATCAATGGGAGAGTTAGGACACGGGGGTATCAATGGGAGAGTTAGGACACTGGGGTATCACTGAGAGAGTTAGGACACTGGGGTATCAATCGGAGAGTTAGGACACTGGGGTATCAATGGGAGAGTTAGGTCACTGGGGTATCAATGGGAGAGTTAGGACACTGGGGTATCAGTGGGAGAGTTAGGACACTGGGGTATCAGTGGGAGAGTTAGGACACTGGGGTATCAATGGGAGAGTTAGGACACTGGGGTATCAATGGGAGAGTTAGGACACTGGGGTATCAGTGGGAGAGTTAGGACACTGGGGTATCAATGGGAGAGTTAGGACACTGGGGTATCAATGGGAGAGTTAGGACACTGGGGTATCAATGGGAGAGTTAGGACACTGGGGTATCAATGGGAGAGTTAGGACACTGGGGTATCAGTGGGAGAGTTAGGACACTGGGGTATCAATGGGAGAGTTAGGACACTGGGGTATCAGTGGGAGAGTTAGGACACTGGGGTATCAATGGGAGAGTTAGGACACTGGGGTATCAATGGGAGAGTTAGGACACTGGGGTATCAATGGGAGAGTTAGGACACTGGGGTATCAATGGGAGAGTTAGGACACTGGGGTATCAATGGGAGAGTTAGGACACTGGGGTATCAATGGGAGAGTTAGGACACTGGGGTATCAGTGGGAGAGTTAGGACACTGGGGTATCAGTGGGAGAGTTAGGACACTGGGGTATCAATGGGAGAGTTAGGACACTGGGGTATCAATGGGAGAGTTAGGACACTGGGGTATCAGTGGGAGAGTTAGGACACTGGGGTATCAATGGGAGAGTTAGGACACTGGGGTATCAATGGGAGAGTTAGGACACTGGGGTATCAGTGGGAGAGTTAGGACACTGGGGTATCAGTGGGAGAGTTAGGACACTGGGGTATCAATGGGAGAGTTAGGACACTGGGGTATCAATGGGAGAGTTAGGACACTGGGGTATCAGTGGGAGAGTTAGGACACTGGGGTATCAATGGGAGAGTTAGGACACTGGGGTATCAGTGGGAGAGTTAGGACACTGGGGTATCAGTGGGAGAGTTAGGACACTGGGGTATCAATGGGAGAGTTAGGACACTGGGGTATCAATGGGAGAGTTAGGACACTGGGGTATCAATGGGAGAGTTAGGACACTGGGGTATCAATGGGAGAGTTAGGACACTGGGGTATCAATGGGAGAGTTAGGACACTGGGGTATCAGTGGGAGAGTTAGGACACTGGGGTATCAATGGGAGAGTTAGGACACTGGGGTATCAATGGGAGAGTTAGGACACTGGGGTATCAATGGGAGAGTTAGGACACTGGGGTATCAATGGGAGAGTTAGGACACTGGGGTATCAATGGGAGAGTTAGGACACTGGGGTATCAGTGGGAGAGTTAGGACACTGGGGTATCAATGGGAGAGTTAGGACACTGGGTATCAATGGGAGAGTTAGGACACTGGGGTATCAATGGGAGAGTTAGGACACTGGGGTATCAGTGGGAGAGTTAGGACACTGGGGTATCAATGGGAGAGTTAGGACACTGGGGTATCAATGGGAGAGTTAGGACACTGGGGTATCAGTGGGAGAGTTAGGACACTGGGGTATCAGTGGGAGAGTTAGGACACTGGGGTATCAATGGGAGAGTTAGGACACTGGGGTATCAATGGGAGAGTTAGGACACTGGGGTATCAGTGGGAGAGTTAGGACACGGGGTATCAATGGGAGAGTTAGGACACTGGGGTATCAGTGGGAGAGTTAGGACACTGGGGTATCAATGGGAGAGTTAGGACACTGGGGTATCAATGGGAGAGTTAGGACACTGGGGTATCAATGGGAGAGTTAGGACACTGGGGTATCAATGGGAGAGTTAGGACACTGGGGTATCAGTGGGAGAGTTAGGACACTGGGGTATCAATGGGAGAGTTAGGACACTGGGGTATCAGTGGGAGAGTTAGGACACTGGGGTATCAATGGGAGAGTTAGGACACTGGGGTATCAATGGGAGAGTTAGGACACTGGGGTATCAATGGGAGAGTTAGGACACTGGGGTATCAGTGGGAGAGTTAGGACACTGGGGTATCAATGGGAGAGTTAGGACACTGGGGTATCAATGGGAGAGTTAGGACACTGGGGTATCAATGGGAGAGTTAGGACACTGGGGTATCAGTGGGAGAGTTAGGACACTGGGGTATCAATGGGAGAGTTAGGACACTGGGGTATCAATGGGAGAGTTAGGACACTGGGGTATCAATGGGAGAGTTAGGACACTGGGGTATCAATGGGAGAGTTAGGACACTGGGGTATCAATGGGAGAGTTAGGACACTGGGGTATCAATGGGAGAGTTAGGACACTGGGGTATCAATGGGAGAGTTAGGACACTGGGGTATCAATGGGAGAGTTAGGACACTGGGGTATCAATGGGAGAGTTAGGACACTGGGGTATCAGTGGGAGAGTTAGGACACTGGGGTATCAGTGGGAGAGTTAGGACACTGGGGTATCAATGGGAGAGTTAGGACACTGGGGTATCAATGGGAGAGTTAGGACACTGGGGTATCAATGGGAGAGTTAGGACACTGGGGTATCAATGGGAGAGTTAGGACACTGGGGTATCAATGGGAGAGTTAGGACACTGGGGTATCAATGGGAGAGTTAGGACACTGGGGTATCAATGGGAGAGTTAGGACACTGGGGTATCAGTGGGAGAGTTAGGACACTGGGGTATCAATGGGAGAGTTAGGACACTGGGGTATCAATGGGAGAGTTAGGACACGGGGTATCAATGGGAGAGTTAGGACACGGGGTATCAGTGGGAGAGTTAGGTCACTGGGGTATCAATGGGAGAGTTAGGACACTGGGGTATCAATGGGAGAGTTAGGACACTGGGGTATCAATGGGAGAGTTAGGACACTGGGGTATCAATGGGAGAGTTAGGACACTGGGGTATCAGTGGGAGAGTTAGGACACGGGGTATCAATGGGAGAGTTAGGACACTGGGGTATCAGTGGGAGAGTTAGGTCACTGGGGATTAGTGGGAGAGTTAGGACACGGGGTATCAATGGGAGAGTTAGGACACTGGGGTATCAATGGGAGAGTTAGGACACTGGGGTATCAATGGGAGAGTTAGGACACTGGGGTATCAATGGGAGAGTTAGGACACTGGGGTATCAATGGGAGAGTTAGGACACTGGGGTATCAGTGGGAGAGTTAGGACACGGGGTATCAGTGGGAGAGTTAGGACACTGGGGTATCAATGGGAGAGTTAGGACATGGGGTATCAATGGGAGAGTTAGGACACTGGGGTATCAATGGGAGAGTTAGGACACTGGGGTATCAATGGGAGAGTTAGGACACTGGGGTATCAATGGGAGAGTTAGGACACTGGGGTATCAATGGGAGAGTTAGGACACTGGGGTATCAATGGGAGAGTTAGGACACTGGGGTATCAGTGGGAGAGTTAGGACACTGGGGTATCAATGGGAGAGTTAGGACACTGGGGTATCAGTGGGAGAGTTAGGACACTGGGGTATCAGTGGGAGAGTTAGGACACTGGGGTATCAGTGGGAGAGTTAGGACACTGGGGTATCAGTGGGAGAGTTAGGACACTGGGGTATCAATGGGAGAGTTAGGACACTGGGGTATCAATGGGAGAGTTAGGACACTGGGGTATCAATGGGAGAGTTAGGACACTGGGGTATCAGTGGGAGAGTTAGGACACTGGGGTATCAATGGGAGAGTTAGGACACTGGGGTATCAGTGGGAGAGTTAGGACACTGGGGTATCAGTGGGAGAGTTAGGACACTGGGGTATCAGTGGGAGAGTTAGGACACTGGGGTATCAATGGGAGAGTTAGGACACTGGGTATCAATGGGAGAGTTAGGACACTGGGGTATCAATGGGAGAGTTAGGACACTGGGGTATCAATGGGAGAGTTAGGACACTGGGGTATCAATGGGAGAGTTAGGACACTGGGGTATCAATGGGAGAGTTAGGACACTGGGGTATCAATGGGAGAGTTAGGACACTGGGGTATCAATGGGAGAGTTAGGACACTGGGGTATCAGTGGGAGAGTTAGGACACTGGGGTATCAATGGGAGAGTTAGGACACTGGGGTATCAGTGGGAGAGTTAGGACACTGGGGTATCAGTGGGAGAGTTAGGACACTGGGGTATCAATGGGAGAGTTAGGACACTGGGGTATCAATGGGAGAGTTAGGACACTGGGGTATCAATGGGAGAGTTAGGACACTGGGGTATCAATGGGAGAGTTAGGACACTGGGGTATCAATGGGAGAGTTAGGACACTGGGGTATCAATGGGAGAGTTAGGACACTGGGGTATCAATGGGAGAGTTAGGACACTGGGGTATCAATGGGAGAGTTAGGACACTGGGGTATCAATGGGAGAGTTAGGACACTGGGGTATCAGTGGGAGAGTTAGGACACTGGGGTATCAATGGGAGAGTTAGGACACTGGGGTATCAGTGGGAGAGTTAGGACACTGGGGTATCAGTGGGAGAGTTAGGACACTGGGGTATCAATGGGAGAGTTAGGACACTGGGGTATCAATGGGAGAGTTAGGACACTGGGGTATCAGTGGGAGAGTTAGGACACTGGGGTATCAATGGGAGAGTTAGGACACTGGGGTATCAATGGGAGAGTTAGGACACTGGGGTATCAGTGGGAGAGTTAGGACACTGGGGTATCAATGGGAGAGTTAGGACACTGGGGTATCAATGGGAGAGTTAGGACACTGGGGTATCAATGGGAGAGTTAGGACACTGGGGTATCAATGGGAGAGTTAGGACACTGGGGTATCATGGGAGAGTTAGGACACTGGGGTATCAGTGGGAGAGTTAGGACACTGGGGTATCAATGGGAGAGTTAGGACACTGGGGTATCAATGGGAGAGTTAGGACACTGGGGTATCAGTGGGAGAGTTAGGACACTGGGGTATCAATGGGAGAGTTAGGACACTGGGGTATCAATGGGAGAGTTAGGACACTGGGGTATCAATGGGAGAGTTAGGACACTGGGGTATCAAGTGGGAGAGTTAGGACACTGGGGTATCAATGGGAGAGTTAGGACACTGGGGTATCAGTGGGAGAGTTAGGACACTGGGGTATCAATGGGAGAGTTAGGACACTGGGGTATCAATGGGAGAGTTAGGACACTGGGGTATCAATGGGAGAGTTAGGACACTGGGGTATCAGTGGGAGAGTTAGGACACTGGGGTATCAATGGGAGAGTTAGGACACTGGGGTATCAGTGGGAGAGTTAGGACACTGGGGTATCAATGGGAGAGTTAGGACACTGGGGTATCAATGGGAGAGTTAGGACACTGGGGGTATCAATGGAGAGTTAGGACACTGGGGTATCAATGGGAGAGTTAGGACACTGGGTATCAATGGGAGAGTTAGGACACTGGGGTATCAGTGGGAGAGTTAGGACACTGGGGTATCAATGGGAGAGTTAGGACACTGGGGTATCAATGGGAGAGTTAGGACACTGGGTATCAATGGGAGAGTTAGGACACTGGGGTATCAATGGGAGAGTTAGGACACTGGGGTTTCAATGGGAGAGTTAGGACACTGGGGTATCAATGGGAGAGTTAGGACACTGGGGTATCAATGGGAGAGTTAGGACACTGGGGTATCAATGGGAGAGTTAGGACACTGGGGTATCAATGGGAGAGTTAGGACACTGGGGTATCAGTGGGAGAGTTAGGACACTGGGGTATCAATGGGAGAGTTAGGACACTGGGTATCAGTGGGAGAGTTAGGACACTGGGGTATCAATGGGAGAGTTAGGACACTGGGGTATCAATGGGAGAGTTAGGACACTGGGGTATCAATGTGAGAGTTAGGACACTGGGGTATCAATGGGAGAGTTAGGACACTGGGGTATCAATGGGAGAGTTAGGACACTGGGTATCAATGGGAGAGTTAGGACACTGGGGTATCAGTGGGAGAGTTAGGACACGGGGTATCAGTGGGAGAGTTAGGACACTGGGGTATCAATGGGAGAGTTAGGACATGGGGGTATCAATGGGAGAGTAAGGACACTGGGGTATCACTGGGAGAGTTAGGACACTGGGGTATCAATCGGAGAGTTAGGACACTGCGGTATCAATGGGAGAGTTAGGACAAGGGGTATCAATGGGAGAGTTAGGACACTGGGGTATCAGTGGGAGAGTTAGGACACTGGGGTATCAGTGGGAGAGTTAGGACACGGGGGTATCAATGGGAGAGTTAGGACACGGGGGAATCAGTGGGAGAGTTAGGACACTGGGGTATCAGTGGGAGAGTTAGGACACGAGGGTATCAGTGGGAGAGTTAGGACACTGGGGTATCAGTGGGAGAGTTAGGACACTGGGGTATCAGTGGGAGAGTTAGGACACTGGGGTATCAATGGGAGAGTTAGGACACTGGGGTATCAATGGGAGAGTTAGGACACTGGGGTATCAGTGGGAGAGTTAGGACACTGGGGTATCAATGGGAGAGTTAGGACACTGGGGTATCAATGGGAGAGTTAGGACACTGGGGTATCAATGGGAGAGTTAGGACACTGGGGTATCAATGGGAGAGTTAGGACACTGGGGTATCAATGGGAGAGTTAGGACACTGGGGTATCAATGGGAGAGTTAGGACACTGGGGTATCAATGGGAGAGTTAGGACACTGGGGTATCAATGGGAGAGTTAGGACACTGGGGTATCAGTGGGAGAGTTAGGACACTGGGGTATCAATGGGAGAGTTAGGACACTGGGGTATCAATGGGAGAGTTAGGACACTGGGGTATCAGTGGGAGAGTTAGGACACTGGGGTATCAATGGGAGAGTTAGGACACTGGGGTATCAATGGGAGAGTTAGGACACTGGGGTATCAATGGGAGAGTTAGGACACTGGGGTATCAATGGGAGAGTTAGGACACTGGGGTATCAATGGGAGAGTTAGGACACTGGGGTATCAATGGGAGAGTTAGGACACTGGGTATCAATGGGAGAGTTAGGACACTGGGGTATCAATGGGAGAGTTAGGACACTGGGGTATCAATGGGAGAGTTAGGACACTGGGGTATCAGTGGGAGAGTTAGGACACTGGGGTATCAGTGGGAGAGTTAGGACACTGGGGTATCAATGGGAGAGTTAGGACACTGGGGTATCAATGGGAGAGTTAGGACACTGGGGTATCAGTGGGAGAGTTAGGACACTGGGGTATCAATGGGAGAGTTAGGACACTGGGGTATCAATGGGAGAGTTAGGACACTGGGGTATCAGTGGGAGAGTTAGGACACTGGGGTATCAGTGGGAGAGTTAGGACACTGGGGTATCAATGGGAGAGTTAGGACACTGGGGTATCAATGGGAGAGTTAGGACACTGGGGTATCAGTGGGAGAGTTAGGACACTGGGGTATCAATGGGAGAGTTAGGACACTGGGGTATCAGTGGGAGAGTTAGGACACTGGGGTATCAGTGGGAGAGTTAGGACACTGGGTATCAATGGGAGAGTTAGGACACTGGGGTATCAATGGGAGAGTTAGGACACTGGGGTATCAATGGGAGAGTTAGGACACTGGGGTATCAATGGGAGAGTTAGGACACTGGGGTATCAATGGGAGAGTTAGGACACTGGGGTATCAATGGGAGAGTTAGGACACTGGGGTATCAATGGGAGAGTTAGGACACTGGGGTATCAATGGGAGAGTTAGGACACTGGGGTATCAATGGGAGAGTTAGGACACTGGGTATCAATGGGAGAGTTAGGACACTGGGGTATCAATGGGAGAGTTAGGACACTGGGGTATCAGTGGGAGAGTTAGGACACTGGGGTATCAATGGGAGAGTTAGGACACTGGGGTATCAATGGGAGAGTTAGGACACTGGGGTATCAATGGGAGAGTTAGGACACTGGGTATCAATGGGAGAGTTAGGCACTGGGGTATCAATGGGAGAGTTAGGACACTGGGGTATCAGTGGGAGAGTTAGGACACTGGGGTATCAATGGGAGAGTTAGGACACTGGGGTATCAATGGGAGAGTTAGGACACTGGGGTATCAATGGGAGAGTTAGGACACTGGGGTATCAATGGGAGAGTTAGGACACTGGGTATCAATGGGAGAGTTAGGACACTGGGGTATCAGTGGGAGAGTTAGGACACTGGGGTATCAATGGGAGAGTTAGGACACTGGGGTATCAGTGGGAGAGTTAGGACACTGGGGTATCAATGGGAGAGTTAGGACACTGGGGTATCAATGGGAGAGTTAGGACACTGGGGTATCAATGGGAGAGTTAGGACACTGGGGTATCAATGGGAGAGTTAGGACACTGGGGTATCAATGGGAGAGTTAGGACACTGGGGTATCAATGGGAGAGTTAGGACACTGGGGTATCAATGGGAGAGTTAGGACACTGGGGTATCAATGGGAGAGTTAGGACACTGGGGTATCAGTGGGAGAGTTAGGACACTGGGGTATCAGTGGGAGAGTTAGGACACTGGGGTATCAATGGGAGAGTTAGGACACTGGGGTATCAATGGGAGAGTTAGGACACTGGGGTATCAATGGGAGAGTTAGGACACTGGGGTATCAGTGGGAGAGTTAGGACACTGGGGTATCAATGGGAGAGTTAGGACACTGGGGTATCAATGGGAGAGTTAGGACACTGGGGTATCAATGGGAGAGTTAGGACACTGGGGTATCAATGGGAGAGTTAGGACACTGGGGTATCAATGGGAGAGTTAGGACACTGGGGTATCAATGGGAGAGTTAGGACACTGGGGTATCAATGGGAGAGTTAGGACACTGGGGTATCAATGGGAGAGTTAGGACACTGGGGTATCAGTGGGAGAGTTAGGACACTGGGGTATCAGTGGGAGAGTTAGGACACGGGGGTATCAGTGGGAGAGTTAGGACATGGGGTATCACTGGAGAGTTAGGACACGGGATATCAATGGGAGAGTTAGGACACTGGGGTATCAATGGGAGAGTTAGGACACTGGGGTATCAGTGGGAGAGTTAGGACACTGGGGTATCAATGGGAGAGTTAGGACACTGGGGTATCAATGGGAGAGTTAGGACACTGGGGTATCAGTGGGAGAGTTAGGACACTGGGGTATCAATGGGAGAGTTAGGACACTGGGGTATCAGTGGGAGAGTTAGGACACTGGGGTATCAATGGGGAGAGTTAGGCACTGGGGTATCAGTGGGAGAGTTAGGACACGGGGGTATCAATGGGAGAGTTAGGACACTGGGGTATCAATGGGAGAGTTAGGACATGGGGTATCAGTGGGAGAGTTAGGACACTGGGTATCATGGGAGAGTTAGGACACTGGGTATCAGTGGGAGAGTTAGGACACTGGGGTATCAGTGGGAGAGTTAGGACACTGGGGTATCAGTGGGAGAGTTAGGACACTGGGGTATCAATGGGAGAGTTAGGACACTGGGGTATCAATGGGAGAGTTAGGACACTGGGGTATCAATGGGAGAGTTAGGACACTGGGGTATCAATGGGAGAGTTAGGACACTGGGGTATCAGTGGGAGAGTTAGGACACTGGGGTATCAATGGGAGAGTTAGGACACTGGGGTATCAATGGGAGAGTTAGGACACTGGGGTATCAATGGGAGAGTTAGGACACTGGGGTATCAGTGGGAGAGTTAGGACACTGGGGTATCAATGGGAGAGTTAGGACACTGGGGTATCAATGGGAGAGTTAGGACACTGGGGTATCAATGGGAGAGTTAGGACACTGGGGTATCAGTGGGAGAGTTAGGACACTGGGGTATCAGTGGGAGAGTTAGGACACTGGGGTATCAATGGGAGAGTTAGGACACTGGGGTATCAATGGGAGAGTTAGGACACTGGGGTATCAATGGGAGAGTTAGGACACTGGGGTATCAATGGGAGAGTTAGGACACTGGGGTATCAATGGGAGAGTTAGGACACTGGGGTATCAATGGGAGAGTTAGGACACTGGGTATCAATGGGAGAGTTAGGACACTGGGGTATCAATGGGAGAGTTAGGACACTGGGGTATCAATGGGAGAGTTAGGACACTGGGGTATCAGTGGGAGAGTTAGGACACTGGGGTATCAGTGGGAGAGTTAGGACACTGGGGTATCAATGGGAGAGTTAGGACACTGGGGTATCAATGGGAGAGTTAGGACACTGGGGTATCAATGGGAGAGTTAGGACACTGGGGTATCAATGGGAGAGTTAGGACACTGGGGTATCAGTGGGAGAGTTAGGACACTGGGGTATCAGTGGGAGAGTTAGGACACTGGGGTATCAATGGGAGAGTTAGGACACTGGGGTATCAATGGGAGAGTTAGGACACTGGGGTATCAATGGGAGAGTTAGGACACTGGGGTATCAGTGGGAGAGTTAGGACACTGGGGTATCAATGGGAGAGTTAGGACACTGGGGTATCAATGGGAGAGTTAGGACACTGGGGTATCAGTGGGAGAGTTAGGACACTGGGGTATCAATGGGAGAGTTAGGACACTGGGGTATCAATGGGAGAGTTAGGACACTGGGGTATCAATGGGAGAGTTAGGACACTGGGGTATCAATGGGAGAGTTAGGACACTGGGGTATCAGTGGGAGAGTTAGGACACTGGGGTATCAGTGGGAGAGTTAGGACACTGGGGTATCAATGGGAGAGTTAGGACACTGGGTATCAGTGGGAGAGTTAGGACACTGGGGTATCAGTGGGAGAGTTAGGACACTGGGGTATCAATGGGAGAGTTAGGACACTGGGGTATCAATGGGAGAGTTAGGACACTGGGGTATCAGTGGGAGAGTTAGGACACTGGGGTATCAATGGGAGAGTTAGGACACTGGGGTATCAATGGGAGAGTTAGGACACTGGGGTATCAGTGGGAGAGTTAGGACACTGGGGTATCAGTGGGAGAGTTAGGACACTGGGGTATCAATGGGAGAGTTAGGACACTGGGGTATCAATGGGAGAGTTAGGACACTGGGGTATCAGTGGGAGAGTTAGGACACTGGGGTATCAATGGGAGAGTTAGGACACTGGGGTATCAATGGGAGAGTTAGGACACTGGGGTATCAATGGGAGAGTTAGGACACTGGGGTATCAGTGGGAGAGTTAGGACACTGGGGTATCAATGGGAGAGTTAGGACACTGGGGTATCAATGGGAGAGTTAGGACACTGGGGTATCAATGGGAGAGTTAGGACACTGGGGTATCAATGGGAGAGTTAGGACACTGGGGTATCAGTGGGAGAGTTAGGACACTGGGGTATCAGTGGGAGAGTTAGGACACTGGGGTATCAGTGGGAGAGTTAGGACACTGGGGTATCAATGGGAGAGTTAGGACACTGGGGTATCAATGGGAGAGTTAGGACACTGGGGTATCAATGGGAGAGTTAGGACACTGGGGTATCAGTGGGAGAGTTAGGACACTGGGGTATCAATGGGAGAGTTAGGACACTGGGGTATCAATGGGAGAGTTAGGACACTGGGGTATCAGTGGGAGAGTTAGGACACTGGGGTATCAATGGGAGAGTTAGGACACTGGGGTATCAGTGGGAGAGTTAGGACACTGGGGTATCAATGGGAGAGTTAGGACACTGGGGTATCAATGGGAGAGTTAGGACACTGGGGTATCAATGGGAGAGTTAGGACACTGGGGTATCAATGGGAGAGTTAGGACACTGGGGTATCAGTGGGAGAGTTAGGACACTGGGGTATCAATGGGAGAGTTAGGACACTGGGGTATCAATGGGAGAGTTAGGACACTGGGGTATCAATGGGAGAGTTAGGACACTGGGGTATCAGTGGGAGAGTTAGGACACTGGGGTATCAGTGGGAGAGTTAGGACACTGGGGTATCAGTGGGAGAGTTAGGACACTGGGTATCAATGGGAGAGTTAGGACACTGGGGTATCAATGGGAGAGTTAGGACACTGGGGTATCAGTGGGAGAGTTAGGACACTGGGGTATCAATGGGAGAGTTAGGACACTGGGGTATCAATGGGAGAGTTAGGACACTGGGGTATCAATGGGAGAGTTAGGACACTGGGGTATCAATGGGAGAGTTAGGACACTGGGGTATCAATGGGAGAGTTAGGACACTGGGGTATCAATGGGAGAGTTAGGACACTGGGGTATCAGTGGGAGAGTTAGGACACTGGGGTATCAATGGGAGAGTTAGGACACTGGGGTATCAATGGGAGAGTTAGGACACTGGGGTATCAATGGGAGAGTTAGGACACTGGGGTATCAATGGGAGAGTTAGGACACTGGGGTATCAATGGGAGAGTTAGGACACTGGGGTATCAATGGGAGAGTTAGGACACTGGGGTATCAATGGGAGAGTTAGGACACTGGGGTATCAGTGGGAGAGTTAGGACACTGGGGTATCAATGGGAGAGTTAGGACACTGGGGTATCAATGGGAGAGTTAGGACACTGGGGTATCAATGGGAGAGTTAGGACACTGGGGTATCAATGGGAGAGTTAGGACACTGGGGTATCAATGGGAGAGTTAGGACACTGGGGTATCAATGGGAGAGTTAGGACACTGGGGTATCAATGGGAGAGTTAGGACACTGGGGTATCAATGGGAGAGTTAGGACACTGGGGTATCAATGGGAGAGTTAGGACACTGGGGTATCAGTGGGAGAGTTAGGACACTGGGGTATCAATGGGAGAGTTAGGACACTGGGGTATCAATGGGAGAGTTAGGACACTGGGGTATCAATGGGAGAGTTAGGACACTGGGGTATCAATGGGAGAGTTAGGACACTGGGGTATCAATGGGAGAGTTAGGACACTGGGGTATCAATGGGAGAGTTAGGACACTGGGGTATCAGTGGGAGAGTTAGGACACTGGGGTATCAATGGGAGAGTTAGGACACTGGGGTATCAATGGGAGAGTTAGGACACTGGGGTATCAATGGGAGAGTTAGGACACTGGGGTATCAATGGGAGAGTTAGGACACTGGGGTATCAATGGGAGAGTTAGGACACTGGGGTATCAATGGGAGAGTTAGGACACTGGGGTATCAATGGGAGAGTTAGGACACTGGGGTATCAATGGGAGAGTTAGGACACTGGGGTATCAATGGGAGAGTTAGGACACTGGGGTATCAATGGGAGAGTTAGGACACTGGGGTATCAATGGGAGAGTTAGGACACTGGGGTATCAATGGGAGAGTTAGGACACTGGGGTATCAATGGGAGAGTTAGGACACTGGGGTATCAGTGGGAGAGTTAGGACACTGGGGTATCAATGGGAGAGTTAGGACACTGGGGTATCAATGGGAGAGTTAGGACACTGGGGTATCAATGGGAGAGTTAGGACACTGGGTATCAATGGGAGAGTTAGGACACTGGGGTATCAATGGGAGAGTTAGGACACTGGGGTATCAATGGGAGAGTTAGGACACTGGGGTATCAATGGGAGAGTTAGGACACTGGGGTATCAATGGGAGAGTTAGGACACTGGGGTATCAGTGGGAGAGTTAGGACACTGGGGTATCAATGGGAGAGTTAGGACACTGGGGTATCAATGGGAGAGTTAGGACACTGGGGTATCAGTGGGAGAGTTAGGACACTGGGTATCAATGGGAGAGTTAGGCCACTGGGGTATCAATGGGAGAGTTAGGACACTGGGGTATCAATGGGAGAGTTAGGACACTGGGGTATCAATGGGAGAGTTAGGACACTGGGGTATCAATGGGAGAGTTAGGACACTGGGGTATCAATGGGAGAGTTAGGACACTGGGGTATCAATGGGAGAGTTAGGACACTGGGGTATCAATGGGAGAGTTAGGACACTGGGGTATCAGTGGGAGAGTTAGGACACTGGGGTATCAATGGGAGAGTTAGGACACTGGGGTATCAATGGGAGAGTTAGGACACTGGGGTATCAATGGGAGAGTTAGGACACTGGGGTATCAATGGGAGAGTTAGGACACTGGGGTATCAATGGGAGAGTTAGGACACTGGGGTATCAATGGGAGAGTTAGGACACTGGGGTATCAATGGGAGAGTTAGGTCACTGGGGTATCAATGGGAGAGTTAGGACACTGGGGTATCAGTGGGAGAGTTAGGACACTGGGGTATCAGTGGGAGAGTTAGGACACGGGGGTATCAATGGGAGAGTTAGGACACGGGGTATCAATGGGAGAGTTAGGACACTGGGTATCAGTGGGAGAGTTAGGACACTGGGGTATCAATGGGAGAGTTAGGACACTGGGGTATCAATGGGAGAGTTAGGACACTGGGGTATCAATGGGAGAGTTAGGACACTGGGGTATCAATGGGAGAGTTAGGACACTGGGGTATCAGTGGGAGAGTTAGGACACTGGGGTATCAATGGGAGAGTTAGGACACTGGGGTATCAGTGGGAGAGTTAGGTCACTGGGTATCAGTGGGAGAGTTAGGACACGGGGTATCAATGGGAGAGTTAGGTCACTGGGGTATCAATGGGAGAGTCAGGTCCATTGGGGTATCAGTGGGAGAGTTAGGACAATGTGGTATCAGTGGGAGAGTTAGGTCACTGGGTTATCAATTGGAGAGTTAGGACACTGGGTATCAATGGGAGAGTTAGGACACTGGGGTATCAATGGGAGAGTTAGGACATGGGGTTTCAGTGGAGAGTTAGGGACACTGGGTATCACTGGGAGAGTTAGGACACTGGGGTATCAGTGGGAGAGTTAGGACATGGGGTATCAGTGGGAGAGTTAGGACACTGGAGTATCAATGGGAGAGATAGGACACTGGGTAATCAATGGGAGAGTTAGGACACTGGGTATCAGTGGGAGAGTTAGGACACTGGGGTATCAGTGGGAGAGTTACGGACCTGGGGTATCATGGGAGAGTTAGGACACTGGGGTATCAATGGAGAGTTAGGACACTGGGGTATCAATGCTGAGAGTTAGGACACTGGGGTATCAATGGGAGAGTTAGGACACTGGGGTATCAATGGGAGAGTTAGGACACTGGGGTATCAATGGGAGAGTTAGGACACTGGGGTATCAGTGGGAGAGTTAGGACACTGGGGTATCAATGGGAGAGTTAGGACACTGGGGTATCAGTGGGAGAGTTAGGACACTGGGGTATCAATGGGAGAGTTAGGACACTGGGGTATCAATGGGAGAGTTAGGACACTGGGGTATCAGTGGGAGAGTTAGGACACTGGGGTATCAATGGGAGAGTTAGGACACTGGGGTATCAATGGGAGAGTTAGGACACTGGGGTATCAATGGGAGAGTTAGGACACTGGGGTATCAGTGGGAGAGTTAGGACACTGGGGTATCAATGGGAGAGTTAGGACACTGGGGTATCAATGGGAGAGTTAGGACACTGGGGTATCAATGGGAGAGTTAGGACACTGGGGTATCAATGGGAGAGTTAGGACACTGGGGTATCAGTGGGAGAGTTAGGACACTGGGGTATCAATGGGAGAGTTAGGACACTGGGGTATCAGTGGGAGAGTTAGGACACTGGGGTATCAGTGGGAGAGTTAGGACACTGGGGTATCAATGGGAGAGTTAGGACACTGGGGTATCAATGGGAGAGTTAGGACACTGGGGTATCAATGGGAGAGTTAGGACACTGGGGTATCAATGGGAGAGTTAGGACACTGGGGTATCAGTGGGAGAGTTAGGACACTGGGGTATCAATGGGAGAGTTAGGACACTGGGGTATCAATGGGAGAGTTAGGACACTGGGGTATCAGTGGGAGAGTTAGGACACTGGGGTATCAGTGGGAGAGTTAGGACACTGGGGTATCAATGGGAGAGTTAGGACACTGGGGTATCAATGGGAGAGTTAGGACACTGGGGTATCAATGGGAGAGTTAGGACACTGGGGTATCAATGGGAGAGTTAGGACACTGGGGTATCAGTGGGAGAGTTAGGACACTGGGGTATCAATGGGAGAGTTAGGACACTGGGGTATCAGTGGGAGAGTTAGGACACTGGGGTATCAATGGGAGAGTTAGGACACTGGGGTATCAATGGGAGAGTTAGGACACTGGGGTATCAGTGGGAGAGTTAGGACACTGGGGTATCAATGGGAGAGTTAGGACACTGGGGTATCAGTGGGAGAGTTAGGACACTGGGGTATCAGTGGGAGAGTTAGGACACTGGGGTATCAATGGGAGAGTTAGGACACTGGGGTATCAATGGGAGAGTTAGGACACTGGGTATCAATGGGAGAGTTAGGACACTGGGGTATCATTGGGAGAGTTAGGACACTGGGGTATCAATGGGAGAGTTAGGACACTGGGGTATCAATGGGAGAGTTAGGACACTGGGGTATCAGTGGGAGAGTTAGGACACTGGGGTATCAATGGGAGAGTTAGGACACTGGGGTATCATGGGAGAGTTAGGACACTGGGTATCAATGGGAGAGTTAGGACACTGGGGTATCAATGGGAGAGTTAGGACACTGGGGTATCAGTGGGAGAGTTAGGACACTGGGTTATCAATGGGAGAGTTAGAACACTGGGGGATCAATGGGAGAGTTAGGACACTGGGGTATCAAAGGGAGAGTTAGGACACTGGGGTATCAGTGGGAGAGTTAGGACACTGGGGTATGAATGGGAGATTTAGGACAGTGGGGTATCAGTGGGAGAGTTAGGACACGGGGGTATCAAAGGGAGAGTTAGGACAGTGGGGTATCAATGGGAGAGTTAGGACACTGGGGTATCAATGGGAGAGTTAGGACACTGAGGTATCAGTGGGAGAGTTAGGACACTGGGGTATCAGTGGGAGAATTAGGACACTGGTGTATCAATGGGAGAGTTAGGACACTGGGGTATCAATGGGAGAGTTAGGACATGGGGGTATCAATGGGAGAGTTAGGACACTTGGGTATCAGTGGGAGAGTTAGGACACTGGGGTATCAGTGGGATAGTTAGGACACTGGGGTATCAGTGGGATAGTTAGGACACAGGGATATCGGTGGGAGAGTTAGGACACAGGGGTATCAGTGGGAGAGTTAGGACACTGGGGTATCAATGGGAGAGTTAGGACACTGGGGTATCAGTGGGAGAGTTAGGACACTGGGCTATCAATGCGAGAGTTAGGACACTGGGGTATCAGTGGGAGAATTAGGACACTGGGGTATCAATGGGAGAGTTAGGACACTGGGGTATCAATGGGAGAGTTAGGACACTGGGGTATCAATGGGAGAGTTAGGACACTTGGGTATCAGTGGGAGAGTTAGGACACTGGGGTATCAGTGGGATAGTTGGGACACAGGGATATCAATGGGAGAGTTAGGGCACGGGGTATCAGTGGGAGAGTTAGGACACTGGGGTATCAACGGGAGAGTTAGCACACTGGGGTATCCGTGGGAGGGTTAGGACACTGGGGTATCAATGGGAGAGTTAGGACACTGGGGTATCAGTGGGAGAGTTAGGACACTGGGGTATCAGTGGGAGAGTTAGGACACTGGGTATCAACGGGAGAGTTAGGACACTGGGGTATCAGTGGAGAGTTAGGACACTGGGGTATCAATGAGAGAGTTAGGACACTGGGGTATCAATGGGAGAGTTAGGACACTGGGGTATCAGTGGGAGAGTTAGGACACTGGGCTATCAATGGGAGAGTTAGGACACTGGGGTATCAGTGGGAGAGTTAGGACACTGGGGTATCAATGGGAGAGTTAGGACACTGGGGCTATCAGTGGGAGAGTTAGGACACTGGGGTATCAATGGGAGAGTTAGGACACTGGGTATCAGTGGGAGAGTTAGGACACTGGGGTATCAATGGGAGAGTTAGGACACTGGGGTATCAGTGGGAGAGTTAGGACACTGGGGTATCAGTGGGAGAGTTAGGACACTGGGTATCAATGGGAGAGTTAGGACACTGGGGTATCAATGGGAGAGTTAGGACACTGGGGTATCAATGGGAGAGTTAGGACACTGGGGTATCAGTGGGAGAGTTAGGACACTGGGGTATCAATGGGAGAGTTAGGACACTGGGGTATCAATGGGAGAGTTAGGACACTGGGGTATCAATGGGAGAGTTAGGACACTGGGTATCAATGGGAGAGTTAGGACACTGGGGTATCAATGGGAGAGTTAGGACACTGGGGTATCAATGGGAGAGTTAGGACACTGGGGTATCAATGGGAGAGTTAGGACACTGGGGTATCAATGGGAGAGTTAGGACACTGGGGTATCAATGGGAGAGTTAGGACACTGGGTATCAATGGGAGAGTTAGGACACTGGGGTATCAATGGGAGAGTTAGGACACTGGGGTATCAGTGGGAGAGTTAGGACACTGGGGTATCAGTGGGAGAGTTAGGACACTGGGGTATCAATGGGAGAGTTAGGACACTGGGGTATCAGTGGGAGAGTTAGGACACTGGGGTATCAGTGGGAGAGTTAGGACACTGGGGTATCAATGGGAGAGTTAGGACACTGGGGTATCAGTGGGAGAGTTAGGACACTGGGTATCAATGGGAGAGTTAGGACACTGGGGTATCAGTGGGAGAGTTAGGACACTGGGGTATCAATGGGAGAGTTAGGACACTGGGGTATCAATGGGAGAGTTAGGACACTGGGGTATCAATGGGAGAGTTAGGACACTGGGGTATCAGTGTGATAGTTGGGACACAGGGATATCAATGGGAGAGTTAGGACACGGGGTATCAATGGGAGAGTTAGGACACTGGGGTATCAGTGGGAGAGTTAGGACACGGGGGTATCAGTGGGAGAGTTAGGACACTGGGGTATCAACGGGAGAGTTAGGACACTGGGGTATCAATGGGAGAGTTAGGACACTGGGGTATCAGTGGGAGAGTTAGGACACTGGGGTATCAGTGGGAGAGTTAGGACACTGGGGTATCAATGGGAGAGTTAGCACACTGGGGTATCAGTGGGAGGGTTAGGACTCTGGGGTATCAATGGGAGAGTTAGGACACTGGGGTATCAATAGGAGAGTTAGGACACTGGGGTATCAGTGGGAGAGTTAGGACACTGGGGTATCAATGGGAGAGTTAGGACACTGGGGTATCAGTGGGAGAGTTAGGACACTGGGGTATCAATGGGAGAGTTAGGACACGGGGTATCAGTGGGAGAGTTAGGACACTGGGGTATCAATGGGAGAGTTAGGACACTGGGCTATCAGTGGGAGAGTTAGGACACTGGGGTATCAATGGGAGAGTTAGGACACTGGGGTATCAGTGGGAGAGTTAGGACACTGGGGTATCAGTGGGAGAGTTAGGACACTGGGGTATCAGTGGGAGAGTTAGGTCACTGGGGTATCAATGGGAGAGTTAGGACACTGGGGTATCAGTGGGAGAGTTAGGACACTGGGGTATCAATGGGAGAGTTAGGTCACTGGGGTATCAATGGGAGAGTTAGGTCACTGGGGTATCAATGGGAGAGTTAGGACACTGGGGTATCAATGGGAGAGTTAGGATCACTGGGGTATCAATGGGAGAGTTAGGACACTGGGGTATCAATGGGAGAGTTAGGATGCTGGGTATCAATGGGAAAGTTAGGTCACTGGGTATCAATGGGAGAGTTAGGACACTGGGGTATCAATGGGAGAGTTAGGTCACTGGGGTATCAATGGGAGAGTTAGGACACTGGGGTATCAATGGGAGAGTTAGGATGCTGGGTATCAATGGGAGAGTTAGGATGCTGGGTATCAATGGGAGAGTGAGGTCACTGGGTATCAATGGGAGAGTTAGGACACTGGGGTATCAATGGGAGAGTTAGGACACTAGAGCATTAATTGCAGAGTTAGGGCCCTGGAACTCCGATGGGAGAGTTAGAGAATTGAGGCAAATTCTTCAGTTGGAGACATAGGGTACCAGAAGGATGGGCTTCGATGGGACACATGGCCTTTTTAATTCTGCTTATATTCTTGGCACTGGATTGTAACTCACTTGCCAGTGTGTAACTGGGATTTTCCTCTCCCAGTCTCTTCGCCTGAGCTTCTAAGAAGACCCTGAAGTTAATTCCATTCGCACGAGATGTATAGCTGAAAAAGCGGGATGGAATTTTCGCTGTAATATTGGGCTCTTCCATTCCAAAGCCAAGGTTATACAGAATCTCCTCCGGATCCTCTTTGTACATATCCAGTATTTCAGAGACACTAGGGACAAAGAATACTCAGACTGAGTAAATGCACCATGACCAACATCTTCATTTCACATCCAGCAAGTGTGAAGAACAACGAGACTCTTATTTGGGCATCAGAGAATTATCTGTGGGGATTGGTGGCTGTCATTCTCACACGCTTCCATTTGATGTTCATGTTGCTAACCCTGAACAGACCAGTGATCAGCGAAGTTCCATTGTCAGAAATGAAATTTGCGACTCCTGCCCTTGAACCAATGTTGGTTCACTTCCTGCTCCATTGACACTGACACTGCGCAATCACTGCCCGGGCTTTTAAAGAGGGAAGCGGACAAACTAAAGCATAAGTAGAGAATTGGTCATACACATTGAGCACAGTCAGCATTAGCTGTACAGCCACTGTAAGGTTTCCAAAATTTGCAGATCCCCAAAACCTAAGGAAAAGGGACTTTGGAACTACCTCACAGTGATAATATTGTATTTGGGCCTAACCTAAGAGACTGTAAGACCAAAAACCAAGTTTTGGCATTTTAAAAACATGTCTGGGCCTGTAAAGGGAGAAAAAGGCTGTGAAAGAAGGTGGGGTCAACCTCTGTAAAAGCAGTTTTGGGTATTGCAGTTAATTGCAATGTCTGGGGAACCAGGATGACCCTACTCAAGCCCCAGCATGCATTAACATTTTGACAATAGACCCTAAGAGAAGACAGTCCCACCCAAAACAACAGGTCCCATCAATCCGATTACAGGGCCCATCAAGAAACATGCATAATACAGAGCACCCAGGACTAGGCTATAGATCAGCCTAGGAACCCAAAACACAAAACCAATCACCAGCAATCAGCCAAGGAGATCGACAGGATGCAAACCATCCCAAAATCCATTTGACACTTACAGAGCAGTTACTGGTCGCAAGCCCGCCAAATTCAGACAATGAACTGAACAGATTTGGCGGGTAGATAAGGCCATATTCAATGGGTGAGATTGAAGGCCTGTTAAAACCCAGTTAACGTGCGAGTAAATCGTTACCGATTTATGAGCCCACCAAAACTAGACAATGAACTGAACAGATTTGGCGGGTAGATAAGGCCACTTCAATTCTGTATAATTGAAGGCCCACCAAGCACACACAAAGGAAGAAGAGAGAGAAACACCACAGTTTAGCGTTCGTTGGGTCGAGCAGTCAGTCGCAACCGGTGGTCATCAGAAGGAGGAGAGACCAAGAAGAAGGCGGCCCGAGCTGGAAGCGAGTCGGCATCGCTCACCACTCAGACACACCTGAGTCCAGCTCGCGAAGACACCACCTCGACGGACCTCCAACAACGGCCCCAACACAGTCACCCGGAGCAACAAGCAGCAACAAGCCACCGACAGCTCCACAAGGTCGACCGACACACCAACCAAGGCCATCCATCCATCCATCACTCCCTCCATCCGTCCCTCCCTCCATCCAACCCTCCATCCCTCCCTCCATCCGTCCATCCATCCATCGATCCACCCATCCATGCCACCATCCATCCATCACTCCATCCGGCTATCCCTCCATCGCGGAAACCAAAGGCCTCACGAAACCAACAACCGCGCATTACCCCCAACTGACCGGGTAATCGCAGGCCACCGCGACCAACAAAGACCAACTCCAGGGAAGAAAACCCAAAGAATCGCAAAGTTTCCACACTACAAACTACTCCTGACTTACCCCTGGGTAAGATTTTCCCCAAAGACTCTAAGCCCTACTGCTCAACTGAAGAAATTGGGTACTCACCAGATAAATCCAAAACGACATCCTACCGCATCAGCGGACTCGCGAAGACTGACCAGAGACCCAGGTGAAGTCCTCTACCGCGTACGGGGTACGGCAGACACTAACCGCCATAAACAGCGAACCCCAAAACCGCGATTTAGCCCAACTGTCAAAGGATTGGTGAGCATTATCCCTGGTCCTTCAAAACCTAACTTAGCTGGTAAAGTGGGGTTGGGAGGGGGGAAGTGTTGTTCTACTGTCATTTCCCTCACTTGTACCGAAGTGTTCCCCACCTTTAGAGTGATAAGAGTGTTATTATTTGTGTCTTACCTTTTAATAAAGATTAAAGTTCTTTCATCAAACTCAGTTGTCTGCTGCACCTTTTGTATCACAACCCCCAAATAAGGCCAAGGTCTAGAACCAAGGGTGTGGGAGCGATTCGAACTGCTCAGAAGTCAGAGGTAAAGCTGACACAAAAACACCACCCCCTACACCCCAGATCAGGGGATGGTGGCATAGTTTCCATAGGTTTAGATTAGCTATGGACAAGGAGCAATCTAGAGTAAAAATATTTAATTTGAGGGTGGCCTATTTCAGTGGGTTGAGAACGGATCTGGCCCGGGTAAATTGGAATCAAAGATTGGCAGGCAAAACTATGGGCTGCCTTTAAAGAGCAGATGGTTCGGGTACAGTCGAGGTACATTCCCACAAGGAGGCAAGGTAGGGCAACCAAAACCAGATGACGAAAGAGATAGAGAGTAAGATGAAGCAGAAAAAAGGAGGCGTATGACAGATGTCAGGTTCAGAATACAAGTGAGAACCAGGCTGAATATAGAAAGTTCAGAGGGGAAGTGAAAAAGGAAATAAGAGGAACAAAGAGAGAGTATGAGAATAGGCTGGCAGCTAACATAAAAGGGAATCCAAAAGTCGTCTATAGGCATAGAAATAGTAAACGGATAGTAAGAGGAGGGGTGGGGATGATTAAGGACCAAAAAGGAGACCTATGCATGGAGGCAGAGGGCATGGCTGAGGTACTAAATGAGTACTTTGCATCCATCTTCACCAAGGAAGAAGATGCTGCCAAAGTCATAGTGAAAGAGGAGGTAGTTGAGACACTGGATCAGATAAAAATTGATAAAGAGGAGGTACTAGAAAGGCTGGCTGTACTTAAAGTAGGAAGTCGCACAACACCAGGTTATAGTCCAACAGATTTATTTAAAATTACAAGCTTTCGGAGCTGTCGCCCCTTCCTCAGGTAGAGTAGCTGTGAGAGAATCTCCCAGAATTCACAATATAAACACAGAAAAAATGTATTCAAATCTTTCCCTACATCAAAGACACACTAAGAGCACAGCCAAGACAATGAGATGTGTCCCAGGGGGTCCAACGTGTCAAAACACCTGCTGGCTGCATATCCTCTGCAGTTGAGTTTGGTTCTTGTGTTAGTTTTTTTTTTAAAAAGCTGGAAAGACCGGCCATGATGTCAAGTCACATTCTTTATCGTGACATGAACCCGATATCGCGATTGAGGCCATCCTCATGAGTGCGGAACTTGGCTATCAGTTTCTGCTCTATGATTTTGCGCTGTCGTGTATCCCTACGTCGTCCAGTACTTCCCCGGAGCGGAAAAACTACGCCATGTTCTTCGCAGCCTTCAACATGTCATCGATGACGACGAACACCTTGCTAAGGCCATCCCCACGCCTCCACTACTCGCCTTCAAGCAGCCGCCTAACCTCAAAAGTACCATCGTTCGCAGCAGATTACCCATCTTTCAGGAGAACAGCAACCACGACACCACACAACCCTGCCACGGCAACCTCTGCAAGACATGCCAGATCATGGACACAGATACCATCATCACACGTGAGGACACTACCCACCAGGTACATGGTACATACTCATGTGACTCGGCCAACGTTGTCTACCTGATACGTTGCAGTAAAGGATGCCCCAGAGCATGGTACATCGGCGAGACCATGCAGACACTGAGACAACGTATGAACGGACACTACGCAACAATCGCCAGGCAGGAGGGTTGCCTCCCAGTCGGGGAACACTTCAGCAGTCAGGGGCATTCAGCCTCGGATCTGCGGGCAAGCGTTCTCCAAGGCGGCCTTCGGGATACACGACAGCGCAAAATCATAGAGCAGAAACTGATAGCCAAGTTCCGCACTCATGAGGATGGCCTCAATCGCGATATCGGGTTCATGTCACGATACAGAACGTGACTTGACATCATGGCCGGTCTTTCCAGCTTTTTTAAAAAAAACTAACACAAGAACCAAACTCAACTGCAGAGGATATGCAGCCAGCAGGTGTTTTGACACGTTGGACCCCCTGGGACACATCTCATTGTCTTGGCTGTGCTCTTAGTGTGTCTTTGATGTAGGGAAAGATTTGAATACATTTTTTCTGTGTTTATATTGTGAATTCTGGGAGATTCTCTCACAGCTACTCTACCTGAGGAAGGGGCGACAGCTCCGAAAGCTTGTAATTTTAAATAAATCTGTTGGACTATAACCTGGTGTTGTGCGACTTCTCATTTTTGTCCACCCCAGTCCAACACCGGCATCTCCACATCATGTACTTAAAGTAGATAAGGCACCAGGAGCGGATGGGATGCATCCTAGGACACTGAAGGAAGTAAAGGTGGAAGTTGCGGAAGTACAGGCCAGAATTTTCCAATCCTCCTTAGATAAGGGGGTGGTGCCAGAGGACTGGAGAATTGCAATTGTTCCACCCTTGTTCAAAAAAGGGTGTCAGGATAAACCCAGCAACTACAGGCCAGTCAGTTTAACCTCGGTTGTGGGGAAGCTTTTAGAAACGGTAATCTGGGACAAAATTAACAGTCACTTGGACAAGTGTGGATTAATTAAGGAAAGCCAGCACAGATCTATTAAAGGCAACTCGTGTTTAACTAACTTGATCGAGTTTTTTGATGAGGTAACAGAGGGTTGATGAGGGCAATGCGGTTGACGTGGTGTACATGGATTTCCAGAAGGCGTTTGAAAAAGTGCCACATAATAGGCTTGCCAGCAAAGTTGAAGCCCATGGAATAAAAGGGACAGTGGCAGCATGGATACAAAATTGGCTAAGTGACAGGAAACAGAGAGTAGTGGTCAGCGGTTGTTTTTCAGACTGGAGGAAGGTATACAGTGGTGTTCCCCAGGGGTCGGTACTAGGACCACTGCTTTTCTTGATATATATTAACGATTGGATTTGGGTGTACAGGGCACAATTTCAAAATTTGCAGATGACACAAAACTTGGAAGTATAGTGAACAGTGAGGAGGATAGTGATAGACTTCAGGAGGACATTGACAGGCTGGTGGAAGGGGCGGGCACGTGCCAGATGAAATTTAATGCAGAAAAATGTGAAATTGTAGATTTTGGATGGAAGAATGAGGAGAGGCAATATAAACCAAAGGGTACAATTCTAAAGCGGGTGCATGAACAGAGAGACCTGGGGGTATGTGTGCACAAATCATTGAAGGTGGCAGGGCAGGTTGAGAAAGCGGTTAAAAAAGCATACGGGATCCTGGACTTTATAAATAGAGGCATAGAGTACAAAAGCAAGGAAGTTATGATAAACCTTTATAAAACACTGGTTCGGCCTCAACTGGAGTATTGTGTCCAATTCTGGGCACCGCAATTTAGGAAGGATGTGAAGGCCTTAGAGAGGGTGCAGAAAAGATTTGCAAGAATGGTTGCAGGGATGAGGGACTTCAGTTATGTGGATAGACTGGCGAAGCTGCGGTTGCTCTCCTTGGAGCAGAGAAGGTTGAGAGGAGATTTGATAGAGGTGTTCAAAATCATGAGGGGTCTGGACAGAGTAGATAGAGAGAAACTGTTCCCATTGGCAGAAGGGTCGAGAACACAGATTTAAGGTGATTGGCAGAAGAACCAAAGGCAACATGAGGAAAAACCTTTTTACGCAACATGTGGTTATGATCTGGAATGCAGTGCCTGAAAGGGTGGTGGAGGCAGATTCAATCACGGCTTTCAAAACAGAATTGGATAAGTATCTGAAGGAAAAAAAATTGCAGGGCTAAGGGGAAAGGGTGGGAGAGTGGGAATAGCTGAAGTGCTCTTGCAGAGAGCCGGCACGGGTTCAACAAGCCGAATGGCCTCCTACTGTGCTATAACCATTCTATGATTCTATATGTGACTCCAGACCCACAGCAATGTGGTTGACTCTTAACTGCCCTCTGAAATGGCCTAGCAAGCCACTCAAGGGCAATTAGGGATGGGCAATAAATGCTGGGCTTGCCCACCTCCTGTGAATGAATAATTAAAAAAAAAATCCCATCCCTGAATACTAATAGTTCTGGAGCAATATCCTTTACTTCAATACTGCTTGTGGAGAGGTGTGTCCCTGGAGATCCCAAGTACAGCAGGAATGAATCAGTAATAAAACTTCTTCATGTTCCCTACAGCATATTGTGTTGAAACACTTGGACTCCCTCAACACCAGCCACCTCACAAGGCTTTGAACCTAAACAACCATCAGCCATTTCATAGCCTCAGGCGATTCCAGGCAGCATCATCTCCTCTTCAATCACCGCCCACCTAGGAGGACACGCCACGTGACGATCACTCACTGTGCGAAGAATTTCCTGAGATCAGTCTGAAATGCATATCCAAGCACTTTTTAAATGTGATGAGGGTCTCTGCCTCTACCATCCTTTCAACCAGTGAGTTCCAGACCCTCACCACCCTCTGGGTGAAAAAAGTTCGCCTCAACTCCCCTGTAAACCTCCTACCAATTACTTTAAATCTATGCCCCCTGGTTATTGACCTCTCTGCTAAGGGAAATAGGACCTTCCTGTCCACTCTATCTAGGCCCCTTAAAATTTTATACACCTCAACTAGGTCTCCCCTCAGCCTTCTCTGTTCCAAAGAAAACAACCCCAGCCTATCCAATCTTTCCTCATAGCTAAAATTCTCCAGCCCTGGCAACATCCTCGTAAATCTCCTCTGTACCCTCTCTCGTACAATCACATCTATCCTGTAATGTGGTGACCAGAACTGTACGCAGTACTCTAGCTGTGGCCTAACTAGTATTTTATATAGTTCAAGCATAACCCCCCTGCTCTTGTATTCTATGCCACGGCTAATAAAGGAAAGTATCCCGTACGCCTTCTTGACTGCCTTATCTACCTGTCCTGCTACCTTCAGGGATCTGTGGACATGCACTCCAAGGTCCCTCTGTTCATCTACACTTCTCAGTACCCAACCATTTAATGTGCATTCCCTTGCCTTGTTTTCCCTCCCCAAATGCATTACCTCACACTTCTCTGGATTAAATTCCATTTGCCACTTTTCTGCCCACCTGACCAGTCCATTGATATCTTCCTGCAGTCTACAGCTTTATTCCTCACTATCAACCGCACTGCCGATTTTAGTATCATCTGCAAACGTCTTAATCATACATTGATATATACCACAAAAAGCAAGGGACCTAGTACTGAGCCCTGCGGAACCCCACTGGAAACAGCCTTCCAGTCACAAAAACACCCATCAACCATTGCACTTTACTTCCTGCCACTGAGCCAATTTTGGATCCAACTTACCACTTTGCCTTGGATCCCATGGACTGTTAATTTTCTGACCAGTCTGCCATGTGGGACCTTGTCAAAAGCCTTGCTAAAATCCATATAGACTACATCAACGCACTACCCTCATCTACGCTCCTTGTTATCTCCTCAAAAAATTCAATCAAGTTAGTCAGACACGACCTTCCCTTAACAAATCCATGCTGACTGTCCTTGATTAATCCGTGTCTTTCTAAATGACGATTAATACTAAACCTCTGAGTTTTTTTCCAATAATTTTCCCACCACTGGGGTTAGGCTGACTGTAATAACTCGGTCTATCCCTTTCTCCCTTTTTAAACAAGGGTACGTTAGCAGTCCTCCAGTCCTCCGGCACCACACCTGTAGCCAGAGAGGATTGGAAAATGATGGTCAGAGCCTCTGCTATTTCCTCCCTTGCTTCTTTTAACAGCCTGGAATACATTTCATCTGGGCCTGGCGATTTATCTACTTTCAAAGATGCTAAACCCCTTAATACTTCCCCTCTCACTTTGTTGATCTCATCTAATATTTCACACTCCTCCTCCTTAACTACAATGTCTACATCGTCCCTCTCTTTTGTGAAGACAGACACAAAGGGCTCGATTTTGTCATTGGGGCGGGCTGGGGGCGTGTCATCTGCTTTTCGTGTTAGCCACCCGACTCCAATTTGATGTGGGAAAAATATGCGATTTTCCCCTAATTGGGCAATTGATTTCCAGCGTGTGGGAACCCCTGGCCCAATTAGTCTTTCCATTCTGAAACTCACCTCCGATGACGTCATCAATGCTGCTGGATTTAAGGCCTGCAAGCAGCCTTGCTTCTTCTGCAGACTACAAACCTTTTGGCCTTTGCTCTGATAGTTTCTTCCAGGCAAAATGTCCAGCAGTAGACCTAAGTCTGCACCGAGGTTTGATGACGCCGCCCTGCAAGCTCTGGTGGAGGGAGCAAGAGGGAATAAGGAGGTGCTCTTCCCTTCTTCAGGGAGGAAGAAGCCTCCCCAGCAGACAAAGGCTGTGTGGATGCAAGTGGCCCAGGAGGTCAACTCCTTATCTATGTGCTGCAGAACCTGGCTGCAGTGCAGGAAGAGGTTTCATGACCTTCTGCTCACTGGAAAAGTGAGTATGACTTTCCCATCACCCTCAATCTGATCCCCATTGCCTCTCCTCACCAGCACTCAGCTTTGACAACCTCTTCCTCCACATCCCACTTGACACTGACATCCCTGCACCCTTACCCATTCCCTCTCTCTGTATGTTCACATTCACTTAACTATTCGACTATGCAGCCCTCACACTCCCTATCGCTGTGATGCTATGACAACAACTTACAACACACAGGGAGGGCCCTTGGTCTTGCCACCTCACTGAATCTTTGTCTCCTTCTAGGCATCTATGCTATGGATTCTCTACACTCACTCCTTCATTCTCACTCAAACTCCACTTGTCTCCCTCATTGCAGGAAAAGAGAGCTCACAATAAGAGGGAAGGAGTGAGGACAGGAGGAGGGCCACCCTCAGTAGCCCAGCTCACCCCCTGGGAGGAGGCGGCCCTGGAGATCGTGGGAGTGGAGGACGATGCGCAAGTGGGGGACGGACAGACGGGTGCATCAGAGCAAGCTGGTGACAGAATAGTTTATCATCTCTCTCATTGACATTGCATGAGTCACTGATAATAATTCTGATGCTCTAACAGATTGACTTATGATCATCTGCAATATTCAATGTGCAGTAACCTTGACCTCACATCTCTGACTCTTTCCTTTACTCCCCCACAGGACCATCGAAAGCCCCCGTCCCCACTATCCAGGAGGAACAGCCTGAGCCTCCAGACACCTCAGAGGAAGCTGCAACCTCTGAGGGCGCAGCGTCAGCAGAATTCAGCGCACCCAGCACCGACACTCACACCTCGGTGGTACCTTCGCGAGATAGTGTAGTGTTGTCACCTGGTGTATCACAGCTCACAAGTGAGCATCAGCAGATGGTGGAGACTGGGACAGCAGTGGAGAGTCCTCGTCGGAGGGCGCAGGACTCTGCCAGCTCGGCTCAGCTGCATGTCGACCCTCTGAAGTGGGGCTGACCCATGAGAGGGATGTTGGTAGCAGACAACAAGGAAGTGGGGGGCTCCTCTCCAAGCGCTCACATGACCATGCCACTGCAAAGTCCTCGGTCAGAGCCCCACCAGAGTCCCCACCCAACTGAGATCGGTGTCTCAACCCCTGCACAGCCACAGGAGCAGCAGACTGTTGCTGAGCCCTCACAGGCTCGCAACCCCGGAGGATGCCCGCCAAAGGTGTCGAGACAGGAGCAGCAAGAAAGTGAGCAAGGGGCCTTCCACATCTGCTGAAGCCACAGGGGAAGCACCACGTAGGAGCACGCGTAAGAGGAAGATAATGCACAAGTAGTCACAAGGGTAGTCACTTGGGTGAAATGTCATGTTTAATGTTGAAAAGCCATTAGTTGGTTATTGTAAATAAAAAATTCTGATGGCAACTGTTGCAGTTGTGGCGTCTGTTATATCGCTAATGGGACTTCCACACTGAGGGCTTAGGATGACTTGCAATTGTCAGTATGGTGGTCAGAGTGATAGGAATCTGCAGGTTCTTGGCCATTGTCGATGGTTTGATAAGAAGGTGTGAGGCAAAAGTGTTTGATTGTTCAGGTTAAGCAAATTTGGCCAAGAGGAGTGCATCCCTTGCATCCCGGGCAGCAATGTGGTCGCGCACTGGTGCCTTCTGGCCTGTGCAGCTTCAGGTGGGTGAGCAGCAGCTTGGCGCTCCTGTTGTTGCTGCTGCTGTTGGTGGTGCTGTTGCACATGGGTCTGTTGCTGCCACGGCTGGTCTTCATCCGAATCTGATGTCCAGGAGGAAAAGAAATAAATGGTTCCCATGCTTCTGGTATATGCCTCAGTTGAGGAAGCGCTCAGTCAAGGTGGCGAGAGGGGTTTCCCAGGAGGTCACACTGGAGATGGGTGTCAGGCTCCAAACTTCAACAACAATGGGTATGCCTGCTAAAAGTTCCCCCAGACCTGAGACAACAAAGTTCTGCCACCTGCAAATGATGATTGCTGAAAACTCCTTTTTAATGGTGGAGCTGCAGCTGTTAGTAAGCAATCCACTTGTGTTGCCACCAGGTTTCACTGGCGTGTTCCAGAGGAGACGTGAACCACGTGGGAAAAGTGTTAAAATCAGAAAGGCCTCTCAAAATGGGATTATAGAGGCACTTAACTGGTTGTTAAGGGCCTTAAGGGCCTATCCCACCTCTTGGAAGCGGGATGGAGACGGGGTCAGAAAACTCGCATTTGGGAAAATTGCTCGGAGGCGGGCTGGAGGCGGGATCGGGCCCGCCCGCCATTTTTCGCGATTTTAACACCTCACACGCCTCCAGTTCTGCCTCCTCGGGCCTGGCAAAATCGAGCCCAAAGTATTCATTAAGAACCATACCCATGTATTCTGCCTCCACACACAGATTAAATTTTTGGTCTCTAATAGGCCCTACCCTTTCTTTAGTTATCCTCTTTCTCTTTATATATTTATAAAACATCTTGGGTTTTCCTTGATTTTACTTGCCAATAATTTTTCATGCCCTCTCTTTGCTTTCCTAAATTCCTTTTTAATTTCACCCCTGCACTTTCAATACTCCTCTAGGCTTTCTGCAGTATTTAGCTCTCGGTATCTGACAGGAGCTTCCCTTTTTTGCCTTATCCTACCCTGTGTGCCCCTTGACATCAAGGGGACTATAGATTTGTTAGTCCCACCCTTTTTCTTTGTGGGAACATATTTGCTCTGAACCCTCACTATCTCCACTGATTTACCTTCAAGTAACTGTTTCCAGTCCACTTTTGCGAAATCACATCTCAGCTTAGTAAAATTGTCCTTTCCCCAATTGAGAACTTTTACTCCGGGTCTATCTTTGTCCTTTTCCATATCTACGCTAAATCTAACTGAATTATGATCACTACCACCAATATACTGATACCCTTTCCACCTGCCCAGCTTCATTCCCTAAAACCAAGTTCAGAAACACCCCTCTCTTGTTGGGCTTGCTATGTACTAGCTAAAAACAGTTATCCTGAATGCATTTTAAGAATTTTCCACCCTCTTTTCTTTTACGCTGATTCTATCCCAGGGACAACACCCTGTACTCCCAGGAATGCACCATAAATGAATACACCCTGTACTCCCAGGAATTCACCAAAGAATCATAGTATCATAGAAACTCCAGGTCTGAGTGAGCAGACTACCCGTGAGGGAGACAGTTGGCAAGCGACACAACGAAGGAGTGACCTCAGAATTCAAAGGTGTTGCTGGCACAAGGAACTGAGAGGTGAGTATAGGGTGAGTATCGGGTGAGTATTTGTGATAAGTTTTTTTTTGTTCTGTTTTGAGTATATTTCTGCTAAGTAGTTCATAACCAGAAACACTCAACAGCTACCCACCAATCAGCACTTCCCTCTATTAGATGGGCTAAGTTTTAAGATTATTTCTGCGAAATGACCTCCATAGTCTGGTAAATAGAGGCATGGCAGGGCAGCTCAGCCCCATGATTTGCGCCCCCTGTGCCATGTGGGAAATCCTGGAAGCTTCTTGCGGCCTGGACGACCATGTGTGCAGGAAGTGTCGCCAACTGCAGCAACTCGAGCTCCGGGTTTCAGAGCCTGAGCGGCAGCTGGAGTCACTACAGTGCATCCGCGAGGCTGAGAAATACTTGGAAAGCACGTTTCTGGAAGTGGTCACCCCGCAGCCTCAGAATGTGCAGGCAGAGAGGGAATGGGTGACCACCAGACAAAGAGGACCAGGCAGATAGGGCAGGAATCCCCAGAGTGCATCTCGCTCGCTAACCAGTTCATAGTTCTGGAAACTGGTGGGGGTGATGGCTCCTCTGGGGAGAACAGCCAGAACCAAGGCCACGGCAACACAGGTGGCTCAGCTGCACAGGGGGGGAGGCAGAAGAGTGGAAGAGCAATAGTGATAGGGGATTCATTGGTTAGGGGAACAGATAGGCGTTTCTGTGGACGCAGACGTGACTCCAGGATGGTATGTTGCCTCCCTGATGCCAGGGTCAAGGATGTCACTGAGCGGCTGCAGGACACTCTGAGGGGGGAGGGTGAACAGCCAGAGGTCGTTCTCCATATTGGTACCAACGACATAGGCAGAAAGAGGGATGAGGTCCTGCAGGCAGAGTTTAGGGAGCTAGGAAAGAGATTAAAAAGCAGGACCTCAAAGGTAGTAATCTCCGGATTACTCCCGGTGCCACGTGCTAGTGAGTACAGGAATAGGAGGATAGAACAGATGAATGCATGGCTGGTGAGATGGTGCAGGAAGGAGGGCTTCAGATTCCTGAGGCATTGGGACCATTTCTGGGGAAGGTGGGACCTGTACAAGCCGGACGGGTTACACCTCAACAGAGCCGGGACCAATATTCTCGCGGGGAGGTTTGCTGTTGGGGAGGGTTTAAACTAGCTTGGCAGGGGGATTGGCACCAGCATATAGGAGTAGAAAAGAGGAATAAGGTGCATAAGAGAGTGAGTGTGTTGGATAGTACTAGAGAAGAAAGTACTAGAGGCGGTAGTAGTACCATATTAGATAGAAGCAGACTAAGAAAGACTACGAAAAATTCAAAAATGGGTTTAGAATGCATGTACGCAAACGCACAAAGTGTGGTGAATAAGGTTGGTGAGCTACAAGCACAATTAGCCATGTGGCATTATGATGTTGTGGCAATAATGGAAACGTGGCTTAAAAACGGTGAGGACTGGGCACTTAATATTCAAGGGTACAAGGTGTTCAGAAAAGATAGGGAAGGAAAAAAGGGAGGTGGGGTGGCAGCGCTGATTAAGGAAGATATTGTAGTTTTGGAAAGGAAGGATGTTCTTGAGGGGACAAGGACAGAATCCATTTGGTTAGAGTTGAGGAGCAAAAAGGGTATGATCACGCTATTGGGGGTATTCTACAGGCCTCCAAATAGTGAGAGGGAGGTAGAGGAGCAAATCTGCAGGGAAATCGCAGAGATATGCAAGAGCTATAGAGTGGTGATATTGGGGGACTTTAATTACCCAAATATCGATTGGGATAATGCTAGGGTAAAGGGAAAGGAGGGGGAGGAATTTCTGAAATGTTCAGGAGAATTTCCTTGACCAGTATGTTCTCGGCCCAACTAGGAAGGAGGCATTGCTGGATCTGGTGCTGGGGAATGAGGTGGGCCAGGTTGACCAAGTGTCTGTGGGAGAACACTTGGGTACGAGTGATCATCGTATCATAAGATTTGGATTAGCAATGGAGAGGAGCAAGGAACAATCTAGAGTGGAACTTCTAAACTGGAATAGGGCTAACTTCAATGGGATGCAAAAGGATCTAGCCAGGGTAAAATGGAACCAAAGACTGACAGGAAAAACTGTAGCGGAACAATGGGTGATCTTTAAGGAGGAGATGTTCCAAGTACAGGCTAGGTACATTCCAACAAGAGGGAAGGGTAAGGGAACCAAAGCAAGGGCTCCTTGGATGACAAGGGAGATAGAGAAGACGATGAAACAAAAAAAGAGGGTGTATGATGAATGTCAGGTGAATTCTTCAAGAGGAAACCAGACCAAATACAATAAGTTGAGAGGGGATGTGAAGATGAAAATAAGATTGGCAAAGAGAGAATAGGAGAGTAGAATGGCAGTTAACATAAAAGGGAGCCCAAAAATCTTCTACCGGCATGTAAACAGTAAGCGGGTAGTAAGAGGCGGGGTTGGGCCTATTCGAGACAAAGAAGGTGAGATATGCTTAGAGGCGCAGGGCAAGGCTAGAATACTCAATGAGTACTTTGTATCGGTGTTTACTAAGGAGGTGGATGCTGACAAAATATCGGTAGAAGTGGAAAAGGTAGAAGCAATGGAAGGGGTGAAAATTGATAGAGAGGATGTACTAGAAAGGCTGGGTATGGTTAGAGTGGACAAGTCGCCTGGTCCAGATGGCTTGCATCCCAGGTTGCTAAGGGAATTGGGGGAGGAGATAGCGGAAGGGCTTGCCATAATTTTCCAATCTTCCCTAAATGCGGGGGAGGTGCCTGAGGATTGGAAAGTGGCAAATGTGACACCATTGTTCAAGGAAGGGTGTAAGGGCAATCCTAGTAACTACAGGCCGGTCAGTTTAACATCAGTGGTGGGTAAAGTTTTAGAAACAATAATGAAGGAAAAAATTAACGGGCGCTTGGAGAGGTTTAAGCTAATTAAGGAGAGCCAACATGGATTTGTAAAAGGCAGATCGTGTTTTAGGAAGGTGTTTGACAAAGTACCACACAGAAGGCTGGTTAACAAAATTGAGGCTCATGGAATAGGTGGGTCAGTGGCAGCTTGGATAAGGAATTGGCTTAAGTACAGAAAACAGCGAGTTGTGGTAAATGGCTGCTTTTCAGACTGGAGGATTATAGACAGTGGTGTTCCCCAAGGGTCAGTGCTGGGGCCACTACTTTTTTTGATATATAAATGACCTGGATATTGGAATACAGAGTAGAATTTCTAAATTTGCCGATGACACCAAACTTGGAGGTGTGGCAAACAGTGAGGCTGATACCAATCGACTGCAACAGGACATAGAAAGGCTAGCAGAATGGGCAGACAAGTGGCAGATGGAATTTAACACAGAGAAGTGTGAGGTGATGCATTTTGGCAGAAGGAACAGGGAGAGGCAATATACACTTAATGGCACAGTTTTAAAGAGTGTGTAGGAACAGAGGGACCTGGGAGTTAATGTGCATAGGTTCCTGAAGGTGGCGGGACATATTGAGAGAGTGGTTAGCAAAGCATATGGGATCTTGGGCTTCATAAATAGAGGTATTGAATACATAAGTAGAGAAGTTATGCTGAACCTTTATAAAGCGCTGGTTCGGCTACAACTGGAGTATTACCTCCAGTTCTGGTCACCACAATTTAGGAAGGATGTGAAGGCACTTGAGGGTGCAGAGGAGATTTACCAGAATGGTTCCGGGGATGGGGGATCTTAGCTACAAGGACAGGTTGGAGAAGATGGATTTGTTTTCATTAGAGCAAAGGAGGTTGAGGGGTGATTTGATAGAGGTGTACAAGATTATGACAGGTTTGGATAGGCTAGACGGGGAAAGGCTGTTCCCACTAGTTGATGGTACAAGGACTAGGGGACACAGATTTAAGGTTTTGAGCAAGAGATATGGGGGGGATGCGAGGAAAAACTTTTTTACGCAGCGAGTGGTGAGGACCTGGAACTCGCTGCCGACGGAAGTGGTGGAAGCGGAGACACTCAATGTTTTCAAGGGGAGACTGGATAGGCACTTGAGGGAAATAAACTTGCAGGGCTATGGGGATAGAGCGGGGGAATGGGACTGACTGGATTGCTCTACAGAGAGACGGCATGGACTCGATGGGCCGAATGGCCTCCTTCTGTGCCGTTATGATTCTGTGACTATGATTACAGCACAGAAGGAGGCCATTCAGCCCATCGTGCCTGTGCCGGCTCTTAGAAAGTGTAGTCGTGCTCAGTCCCACATTCCGGCTTTTTGTCTGTAATCCTGTCAGTTCCGCATCCTCCAGTACCGTCCAACTCCCTTTTACAATTATTTATGGAATCAGCTTCCACCACCTTTTCAGATCAAGCGTTCCAGATCCCGACCACTCTCTGAGTGAAAACATTTCTCCTCATCTCCCCTCTCGATCTTTTGGTCAATGATTTTGAATCTGTGACCTCTGGTTATTGACCCACTCGCCAGAGGGAATAGTTTGCTATATTTACTCTATCAAAACCTCTCATCATCTTGAAAACCTCTATTAGGTCACCTCTTAACCTTCTCTGTTCCAAGGAGAAACAATCCAAACTTTTCCAACCTCTCCTCATAACTGAAGCCCCTCATCCCTGGCAACATCCTGGTAAACTCCTCTGTACCCATTCCAAGGCCTTTACATCTTTCCTGAAGTGTGGGGCCCAGAATTGTCCACAAAACTCCAGCTGAGGCCCCAACCAGTGATGTATAAAGTTCTCGCAAGATCGCTTTGCTTTTATATTCTATTCCTCTATTTATAAACCCAAGTAACCCATTCGCTGTTTGAACCACCTTATCAACTTGCCCTGCCATCTTTAAGGATGTGTGTATATGGACACCAATGTCTCTCTGCTCATCTACACTTTTCATAATCGCGCCATTTATAGTATACCATCTTTCCATATTACTCCTCCCAAAGTGCGTCACTTCACACTTCTCCGCATTGAACTCCATCCTGTCTGTCATCCTGAAGCCTATAATTATCCTCATCACTATCTACTACTTTGCCAAATTTCATATCATCTGCAAACTTTATAATGCTTCTCCCTGCAGTCGAGTTTAGGTCGTTTATAATAATTGAAAAGAGTCATGGACATCGTGTTGTGTGGCACTATCACTGTGCTAAATGGGATAGATTCAGAACAGATCTAACAGCTCAAAACTGGCATCCATGAGGCTCTGTGGGCCATCAGCAGCAGCAGAATTGTATTCCACCACAATCTGTAACCTCATGGCCCAGCATATCCCTCACTCCACCATTACCACACCAGCCAGGGGACCAACCCTGGTTCAATAAGGAGTGTAGAAGAGCACGCCGGGAGCAGCACCAGGCGTACCTAAAAATGAGGTGCCAACCTGGGAAGCTGCAACACAGGACTACATGCATGCTAAACAGCGGAAGCAGCATGCTATAGACAGGGCTAAGCGATCCCACAATTTACGGATCAGATCAAAGCTCTGCAGTCCTGCCAAATCCAGTCGTGAATGGTGGTGGACCATTAAACAACTAACAGGAGGAGGAGGCTCCATGAATATCCCCATATTCAATGATGGTGCATGTGAGTGCAAAAGACAAGGCTGAAGCATTTGCAACCATCTTCAGCCAGAAGTGCCGTGTGGATGATCCATATCGGCCTCCTCCTGAAGTCTCCACCACCATAGAAGCCAGTCTTCAGCCAATTCGATTCACTCCACGTGATATAAAGAAACGGCTCAGCGCACTGGATACAGCAAAGGCTATGGCCCTGACAACATCCCGGCTATCGTGCTGAAGACTTGTGCTCCAGAACTAGCCGCATCTCTAGCAAGCTGTTCCAGTACAGCTGCAACACTGGCATCTACCCAACAATGTGGAAAACTGCCCAGGTATGTCCTGTCCACAAAAAGCAGGACAAATCCAATCCGGCCAATTACCGCCCCATCAGTCTACTTTCAATCATCAGCAAAGTGATGGAAGGTGTCGTCGACAGTGCTATCAAGCGGCACTTACTCACCAATAACCTGCTCACTGATGCTCAGTTTGGGTTTCGCCAGGACCACTTGGCTCCAGACCTCATTACAGCCTTGATCCAAACATGGACAAAAGAGCTGAATTCCAAAGATGAGGTGAGAGTGACTGCTCTTGACATCAAGGCAGCATTTGACCAAGTGTGGCATCAAGGAGCCCTAGTAAAACTGAAGTCAATGGGAATCGGGGGAAAACCATTCCTCTGGCTGGAGTCATACCTAGCACAAAGGAAGATGGTTGTGGTGATTGAAGGTCAATCATCACAGCCCCAGGACATCGCTGCAGGAGTTCCTCAGGGCAGTGTCCTAGGCCCAACCATCTTCAGCTGCTTCATCAATGATTATCCCTCCATCATAAGGTCAGAAGTGGGGATGTTCTCTGATGATTGCACAGTGTTCAGAGCCATTCACAACTCCTCTGATAATGAAGCAGTCCATGCCCGCATGCAGCAAGATCTGGATGACATTCAGGCTTGGGCTGATAAATGGCAGGTAACATTCGTGCCACACAAGTGCCAAGCAATGACTATCTCCAACAAGCGAACATCTAACCACCATTCATCGGCATTACCATCGACGGGAACGGTACCAAAGTGGTAATGTTACTGGATTAGTAATCCAGAGGCCTGGACTAATGATCCACAGATATAAGTTCAAATCCCACCACGGCAGCTGGGGAATTTAAATTCAGTTAATTAAATAAATCTGGAATAAAAAGCTTGTATCAGCAATGGTGAGCATGAAACTATCGGATTGTTGTAAAAATCCATTTGGTTCACTAATGTCCTTTAGGGAAGGAAATCCTTACCTGGTCTGGCCTATATGTGACTCCAGACCCACAGCAATGTGGTTGACTCTGAAATGGCCTAGCAAGTCACTCAGTTGTAACAAACTGCTACAAGAAGCAATAATAAGAATAAAACCAGACGGCACCTGCTACAGACATGACAACAGCACACTTAGCCCAGTTGATCCTGCAAAGTCCTCCTCACCAACATCTGGGGACTTTACCACCGACAAGGACAAGGGCAGCAGGGCATGGGAACACCACCACCTCCAAGTTCCCCTCCGAGTCACACACCATCCTGACTTGGAAATATATTGTCGCTGGGTGAAAATCCTGGAACTCCCTCCCTAACAGCACTGTGGGAGTACCATCACCACATGGACCAGTTCAAGAAGGTGGCTCACCACCACCTTCTCAAGGGCAACTGGGGATGGGCAATAAATGCTGGCCTTGCCAGCGACGCCCACATCCCATGAACGAATAAAAAAAAAACTGACCCTTGGGGAACACCACTGCAAACCACCTCCCAGTCTGAAAAACATCCATCCACCACCGCACTTTGCTTCCTGTCACTGAGCCAATTTTGTATCCATACCGCCACTTTCCCCTTAATTCCACAGTCGATACATGCAACATCTACTGCACTACCTGGATCAACCTTCTCTGTTATGTCAAAGAATACAATCCAGTTAGTCAGCCACGGTTTGTCTTTAACAAATCCATGCTGGTTCTCATTGATTAACCTATGCCTTTCCAAATGGAAGTTTATTTTGTCCCTGATAATGGCTTCCACTAACTTCCCTGCCACTGATGCTAGGCTAACTGGCGGGTAGTTCCTGGTTTATCCCTCTCCCCTTTCTTGAATAGTGGTATAACATTAGCAACTCTCCAGTCCTCCGGCACTACTCCTGTATCCAGTGAGGATTGAAAGATTGTGACCAATGCCTCTGCTATTTCAACCTTTGCTTCTTTTAGTAACCGAGGATGTATTCCATCCGGACCAGGTGACTTCGAGCTTTCAGTAATGCTAAATCTTTTTAGTAAGTCTTCTCTATCTATTACTATCCTGTCCATAACTTCCCTCTTTAGTGTAACCTTCACATCATCCACTTCCTTTGTGAAGACAGATGCAAAGTACTCATTTAATACTTTTCCCATGTCCTCTGCCTCTACTTGAAGATTTCCCTTTGGGCCTTAATAGGCCGAACTTTTTCCCTAGCTTCCTGATTGAGAAAGTTCTCCTGTACACATATCAACAATTCCTCTCCTTCCCTACACTTAGCACTAGGTTTTTCCCAGTCTATATTAGGGCAATTAAAGCCTCCGAATATTCCTACTAATGACTCCTTTAAGCTGTGCGGGTGCTCAGCTCTCTGAAGATCCCACTCAGCCGGTGAGCCGGCTTTTACATCGACTGACTGCATTTGCGGAATTTTGACTAACTGCGCATGTGCATAATGTTGACTAACTGCGCATGTGCGTAATTTTGACTAACTGCGCATGTGCATAATGTTGACTAACTGCGCGTGTGCGGAATGTTGACTAACTGTTCTGATGAAAGGTCATCGACCTGAAACGTCAACTCTCTTTCTCTCTCCACGGATGCTGCCTGGCCTGCTGAGTTTTTCCAGCGTTTTCTGTTGTTATTTCGGATTTCCAGCATCTGCAGTATTTTGCTATCGCGCGTGTGCGGAATGTTGACTGGCCGCGCTGCCCGTTAAAGGGGCCGCTCGGGCCCCCAAAAAATTAGAGGCAACGTTGATTACTCTATTTTTGTACATCCCTTTGAAATTTACGGACAAACTTGCTCCTCTATCTCCTTCTCACTGTTTATGCTCTATAAAAAAACTCCCATCAATGTAACAGCTACACCTCTGCTCCTCAACTCAAGCCAATAGATTCAGTCCAAGAACCCTCTGGTATATCCTTTCTATGTAGAACTGTAACATCATCCTTAATCAATACTGCCAAATACTTGAATAGAAAAAATTGCAGGGAAATGGGGAAAGAGCGGGGGGAGTGGGACTGACTGGATTGCTCTTCGAAAGAACCGGCACAGACTCGATGGGCCGAATGGCCTCCTTCTGTGCTGCGCTATTCTATGATTCTATGAATTCCATGTGCTCTCATTTTTGTTAACAGTCTCTTACGTGGAACCTTGGTGAATGCCTTCTGGAAGTCCCTATATCCATAGACACTCCCTTATCTACCACGTTAGTTACCTCAAAAATTACAACTAGGTTTGTTAGACATGACTTTCCCGTTATGAATCCATGTTGGCTCACTCTGATCAGCTCATATTTGTCCAATTGCTCAGTCGCTCTATCCCTAATAACCAATTCTAGTAACTTCCCCACAACTGACGTTAGACGAATGGGCCTATAATTCTCTAGTTTATCTCTCCTACTCTTAAATAATGGAGTGACATTGGCAGTTTTCCAATCCAAGGGGACAATTCTCGGATCGAAAAAGTTTTGGAAGATCATGACTAATGGATCAACAATTTCCTCACTTCCTTTTAATACCCTAGGGCAGAAACCATTGGATCCTGGAGATTTGTCTATCTTTGAGAACATTATTCCCTCCATTACCATTTTTTTAACTTATTTAAATTTATAAAATTCCTCCCCTTGACTTATTTTTTGTTTTCTTTGTAGCTCTGGTACTTTATCCTCTACTGTGTACAAAGTAAGTAATTAGCAAGTCTGCCATTTCCTGATTTCCAATCACAATATCACCTGCGTCTGCCATTAAGGGGCCCACGTTACTCTTAACCGCACTCTTTCTCATAATATATTTGTAAAAACCTTGGGGGTCAAATTGGATGAAGCTCAAAAACAGGCGCAAGGAGTGCAAAGCGTGATCTGCCCGCGCCCGTTGAACGCGCTCCAGGCAGAACGCAAGATTCGTGCTGCCTGCTCATTATAATGATTGCAGCTTTGATCTCAGCACTAAACACGCTGCTGATTGGCTTAGGGCTCAACAGGGGGGCCAATATCGGGGGCTGTCTACTGGCCAATAATGTTTGGCCTCGGCTCTCTCCTCTATTTAAAGGGGAGGTGCTTTGTTGCAGAAGCACCTCATTGTCAGGCTGAAGCCATGGCCCAACAGGGAAGAGAGAGGGCGAGGAGGTTCTCCGACGTGGCACTGGAGGCCTTGGTCCTGGGGGCGCTACAGAAGACATCAGGTCCTCGACCCATGGGATGGGGTTGGGGGGGGAGCAGGAGGCCTTCCGGGCAGCACGAGTGAGGAAATACCATAAGCGTCAGTGCCACGAAGTGCTGCCCTCAGGACATGGATCCAATGCCGCAAGAAGTTAAATGACCTCACATGAGTGCTCAAAGGTCAGTCAATGCATCTTCAAATGCCGTATCCCACCGTCTGGACCAACTGGCCTCACACGCTGCTCAATGCACCACAGCCCCATCACTCACCTACCAACAATCACTAGCAATCACAACTCATCCGTCACAATTGTAGCTTCACTTCACCTCACACACTTTCCACTGCTGCAAGACTCACAGCAACATCTCATACCTTGCACACACTGCCAGCTATTCAACCATGGCAGGCACATCACCCAAACACATTGCACCACATTCACAGACAAACTTCACCAAAACACATTGCACCACACTCACTGACACACACACCACCCAAACACCTTGCACCACACTCACTGACACACTTCACCCAAACACATTGCACCACACTCACTGACACACTTTACCCAAACACATTGCACCACACTCACTGACACACACATCATCCAAACACATTGCACCACACTCACTGACACGCCCATCACCCAAACACATTGCACCACACTCACTGACTCACTTCACCCAAACACATTGCACCACACTCACTGACACACACATCATCCAAACACATTGCACCACACTCACTGACACACACATCATCCAAACACATTGCACCACACTCACTGACACACTTTACCCAAACACATTGCACCACACTCACTGACACACACATCACCCAAACACATTGCATCCACACTCACTGACACACTTCACCCAAACACATTGCACCACACTCACTGACACACACATCACCCAAACACATTGCACCACACTCACTGACACACACATCACCCAAACACATTGCACCACACTCACTGACACACATCACCCAAACACATTGCACCACACTCACTGACACACACATCACCCAAACACATTGCACCACACTCACTGACACACACATCACCCAAACACATTGCACCACACTCACTGACACACACATCACCCAAACACATTGCACCACACTCACTGACACACATCACCCAAACACATTGCACCACACTCACTGACACACTTCACCCAAACACATTGCACCACACTCACTGACACCACTTCATCCAACACATTGCACCACACTCACTGACACACTTCACCCAAACACATTGCACCACACTCACTGACACACTTCACCCAAACACATTGCACCACACTCACTGACACACTTCACCCAAACACATTGCACCACACTCACTGACACACACATCATCCAAACACATTGCACCACACTCACTGACACACTCATCCCAAACACATTGCACCACACTCACTGACACACTTCACCCAAACACATTGCACCACACTCACTGACACACACATCACCCAAACACATTGCACCACACTCACTGACACACACATCACCCAAACACATTGCACCACACTCACTGACACACTTCACCCAAACACATTGCACCACACTCACTGACACACACATCACCCAAACACATTGCACCACACTCACTGACACACACATCACCCAAACACATTGCACCACACTCACTGACACACACATCACCCAAACACATTGCACCACACTCACTGACACACACATCACCCAAACACATTGCACCACACTCACTGACACCACATCACCAAACACATTGCACCACACTCACTGACACACACATCACCCAAACACATTGCACCACACTCACTGACACACACATCAACCAAACACATTGCACCACACTCACTGACACACACTTCACCCAAACACATTGCACCACACTCACTGACACACACATCACCCAAACACATTGCACCACACTCACTGACACACACATCACCCAAACACATTGCACCACACTCACTGACACACATCACCCAAACACATTGCACCACACTCACTGACACACACATCACCCAAACACATTGCACCACACTCACTGACACACATCACCCAAACACATTGCACCACACTCACTGACACACACATCAGCCCAAACACATTGCACCACACTCACTGACACACACATCACCCAAACACATTGCACCACACTCACTGACACACACTTCACCCAAACACATTGCACCACACTCACTGACACACACATCACCCAAACACATTGCACCACACTCACTGACACACACATCACCCAAACACATTGCACCACACTCACTGACACACACATCACCCAAACACATTGCACCACACTCACTGACACACATCACCCAGACACATTGCACCACACTCACTGACACACTTCACCCAAACACATTGCACCACACTCACTGACACACACATCACCAAACACATTGCACCACACTCACTGACACACACATCACCCAAACACATTGCACCACACTCACTGACACACACATCACCCAAACACATTGCACCACACTCACTGACACACACATCACCCAAACACATTGCACCACACTCACTGACACACACTTCACCCAAACACATTGCACCACACTCACTGACACACACATCACCCAAACACATTGCACCACACTCACTGACACACATCACCCAAACACATTGCACCACACTCACTGACACACACATCACCCAAACACATTGCACCACACTCACTGACACACTTCACCCAAACACATTGCACCACACTCACTGACACACACATCACCCAAACACATTGCACCACACTCACTGACACACACATCACCCAAACACATTGCACCACACTCACTGACACACATCACCCAAACACATTGCACCACACTCACTGACACACATCACCCAAACACATTGCACCACACTCACTGACACACATCACCCAAACACATTGCACCACACTCACTGACCACACTTCACCCAAACACATTGCACCACACTCACTGACACACACATCACCAAACACATTGCACCACACTCACTGACACACACATCATCACAAACACATTGCACCACACTCACTGACACACACATCACCCAAACACATTGCACCACACTCACTGACACACACATCACCCAAACACATTGCACCACACTCACTGACACACACTTCACCCAAACACATTGCACCACACTCACTGACACCACTTCACCCAAACACATTGCACCACACTCACTGACACACACATCACCCAAACACTTTGCACCACCCCCACACCACCCAACACTTTGCACCACACTCACTGACACACACATCACCCAAACACATTTCTTCCACACTCACTGACACACACATCACCCAAACACATTGCACCACACTCACTGACACACACACACCAAACACATTTCACCACACTCACTGACACACCACTTCAACCCAAACACATTGCACCACACTCACTGACACACACATCACCCAAACACATTGCACCACACTCACTGACACACACATCAACCAAACACATTGCACCACACTCACTGACACACTTCACCCAAACACATTGCACCACACTCACTGACGACACATCACCCAAACACATTGCACCACACTCACTGACACACACATCACCCAAACACATTGCACCACACTCACTGACACACATCACCCAAACACATTGCACCACACTCACTGACACACACATCACCCAAACACATTGCACCACATTCAATGACACAACATCACCCAATCACATTGCACCACACTCACTGACACACACTTCAGCCAAAACATTGCACCACACTCACTGACACACACATCACCAAACACATTGCACCACACTCACTGACACACACTTCACCCAACACACATTGCACCACACTCACTGACACCACACATCACCCAAACACATTGCACCACATCACTGAACACACATCACCCAAACACATTGCACCCACACTCACTGACACACAATCACCCAAACACATTGCACCACACTCACTGACACACATCACCCAGAACACATTGCCCACACTCACTGACACACTTCACCAAACCACATTGCACCACACTCACTGACACACACATCAACCAAACACATTGCCCCACACTCACTGACACACACATCACCCAAACACATTTCTCCAAACTCACTGACACACACATCACCCAAACACATTGCACCACACTCACTGACACACACATCACCCGAAACACATCTGCACCACACTCACTGACACTCACATCAACCAACACATTGCACCACACTCATGAACACACATCAACCAAACACATTTCTCCAAACTCACTGACACCACATCACCCAAACACATTGCACCACACTCACTGACACACACATCAACCAAACACATTGCCACCACACTCACTGACACACTTCACCCAAACACATTGCACCACAGTCACTGACACACACATCAACCCAAACACATTGCACCACACTCACTGACACAACATCACCCAAACACATTGCACCACACTCACTGACACACATCACCCAAACACATTGCACCCACACTCACTGACACACTTCACCCAACATATTGCCCCACACTCACTCACACACATCACCCAAACTCATTGCACCACACTCACTGACACACATCACCCAAACACATTGCACCACACTCACTGACACACACATCATCCAAAACACATTGCACCACACTCACTGACACACACTTCACCCAAACACATTGCACCACACTCAGGGAAACACACATCACCCAAACACATTGCAACCACACTCACTGACACTCTTCACCCAAACACATTGCACCACACTCACTGACACACTTCACCCCATACACATTGCACCACATTCACTGACAAACATCACCCAAACACATTGCACCCACTCACTGACACACACATCACCCAAACACATTGCACCACACTCACTGACACACTTCACCCAAACACACTGCACCACACTCACTGACGCACAACATCATCCAAACACATTGCCCCACACTCACTGACACACCTCACCCAAACACATTGCACCCACACTCACTGCCACACATCACCAAACACATTGCACCGCACTCACTGATACACTTCACACAAACACATTGCTCCACACTCACTGACACACACATCATCCAAACACATTGCACCACACTCTCTGACCACACATCACCCAAACACATATGCACCACATTCACAGACACACACATCACCCAAACACATTGCAACCACACTCACTGGCACACACATCACCCCAAACACATTGCACCACACTCACTGCACACCACATCACCCCAAACACATTGCACCACACTCACTGACACACACATCACCCAAACACATTGCACCACACTCACTGACACACACATCACCCCAGACACATTGCCCCACCACTCACTGACACACTTACCCCAAACACATTGCACCACACTCACTGACACACTTCACCAGACACATTGCACCACACTCACTGACACACTTCACCAGAACATTGCACCACACTCACATGAAACACACTTCACCCAACACATTGCACCACACTCACTGACACACTTCACCCAAACACATTGCACCACACTCACTGACACACACATCACCCAAACACATTGCACCACACTCACTGACACACACATCACCCAAACACATTGCACCACACTCACTGACACACATCACCCAAACACATTGCACCACACTCACTGACACACACATCACCCAAACACATTGCACCACACTCACTGACACACACATCACCCAAACACATTGCACCACACTCACTGACACACATCACCCAAACACATTGCACCACACTCACTGACACACACATCACCCAAACACATTGCACCACACTCACTGACACACACATCACCCAAACACATTGCACCACACTCACTGACACACACATCACCCAAACACATTGCACCACACTCACTGACACACACATCACCCAAACACATTGCACCACACTCACTGACACACACATCACCCAAACACATTGCACCACACTCACTGACACACACATCACCCAAACACATTGCACCACACTCACTGACACACACATCACCCAAACACATTGCACCACACTCACTGACACACATCACCCAAACACATTGCACCACACTCACTGACACACACATCACCCAAACACATTGCACCACACTCACTGACACACACATCACCCAAACACATTGCACCACACTCACTGACACACATCACCCAAACACATTGCACCACACTCACTGACACACATCACCCAAACACATTGCACCACACTCACTGACACACATCACCCAAACACATTGCACCACACTCACTGACACACACATCACCCAAACACATTGCACCACACTCACTGACACACACATCACCCAAACACATTGCACCACACTCACTGACACACACATCACCCAAACACATTGCACCACACTCACTGACACACACATCACCCAAACACATTGCACCACACTCACTGACACACACATCACCCAAACACATTGCACCACACTCACTGACACACACATCACCCAAACACATTGCACCACACTCACTGACACACACATCACCCAAACACATTGCACCACACTCACTGACACACATCACCCAAACACATTGCACCACACTCACTGACACACACATCACCCAAACACATTGCACCACTCACTGACACACACATCACCCAAACACATTGCACCACACTCACTGACACACACTTCACCCAAACACATTGCACCACACTCACTGACACACATCACCCAAACACATTGCACCACACTCACTGACACACATCACCCAAACACATTGCACCACACTCACTGACACACACATCACCCAAACACATTGCACCACACTCACTGACACACACATCACCCAAACACATTGCACCACACTCACTGACACACTTCACCCAAACACATTGCACCACACTCACTGACACACACATCACCCAAACACATTGCACCACACTCACTGACACACACATCACCCAAACACATTGCACCACACTCACTGACACACACATCACCCAAACACATTGCACCACACTCACTGACACACACATCACCCAAACACATTGCACCACACTCACTGACACACATCACCCAAACACATTGCACCACACTCACTGACACACACATCACCCAAACACATTGCACCACACTCACTGACACACACATCACCCAAACACATTGCACCACACTCACTGACACACATCACCCAAACACATTGCACCACACTCACTGACACACATCACCCAAACACATTGCACCACACTCACTGACACACACATCACCCAAACACATTGCACCACACTCACTGACACACATCACCCAAACACATTGCACCACACTCACTGACACACATCACCCAAACACATTGCACCACACTCACTGACACACACATCACCCAAACACATTGCACCACACTCACTGACACACACATCACCCAAACACATTGCACCACACTCACTGACACACACATCACCCAAACACATTGCACCACACTCACTGACACACATCACCCAAACACATTGCACCACACTCACTGACACACTTCACCCAAACACATTGCACCACACTCACTGACACACATCACCCAAACACATTGCACCACACTCACTGACACACACATCACCCAAACACATTGCACCACACTCACTGACACACTTCACCCAAACACATTGCACCACACTCACTGACACACACATCACCCAAACACATTGCACCACACTCACTGACACACATCACCCAAACACATTGCACCACACTCACTGACACACATCACCCAAACACATTGCACCACACTCACTGACACACACATCACCCAAACACATTGCACCACACTCACTGACACACACTTCACCCAAACACATTGCACCACACTCACTGACACACATCACCCAAACACATTGCACCACACTCACTGACACACACATCACCCAAACACATTGCACCACACTCACTGACACACACATCACCCAAACACATTGCACCACACTCACTGACACACATCACCCAAACACATTGCACCACACTCACTGACACACACATCACCCAAACACATTGCACCACACTCACTGACACACACATCACCCAAACACATTGCACCACACTCACTGACACACATCACCCAAACACATTGCACCACACTCACTGACACACACATCACCCAAACACATTGCACCACACTCACTGACACACACATCACCCAAACACATTGCACCACACTCACTGACACACACATCACCCAAACACATTGCACCACACTCACTGACACACACATCACCCAAACACATTGCACCACACTCACTGACACACACATCACCCAAACACATTGCACCACACTCACTGACACACACATCACCCAAACACATTGCACCACACTCACTGACACACACATCACCCAAACACATTGCACCACACTCACTGACACACTTCACCCAAACACATTGCACCACACTCACTGACACACACATCACCCAAACACATTGCACCACACTCACTGACACACACATCACCCAAACACATTGCACCACACTCACTGACACACATCACCCAAACACATTGCACCACACTCACTGACACACACATCACCCAAACACATTGCACCACACTCACTGACACACATCACCCAAACACATTGCACCACACTCACTGACACACACTTCACCCAAACACATTGCACCACACTCACTGACACACACATCACCCAAACACATTGCACCACACTCACTGACACACACTCACCCAAACACATTGCACCACACTCACTGACACACACATCACCCAAACACATTGCACCACACTCACTGACACACACATCACCCAAACACATTGCACCACACTCACTGACACACACATCACCCAAACACATTGCACCACACTCACTGACACACACATCACCCAAACACATTGCACCACACTCACTGACACACACATCACCCAAACACATTGCACCACACTCACTGACACACACATCACCCAAACACATTGCACCACACTCACTGACACACACATCACCCAAACACATTGCACCACACTCACTGACACACACATCACCCAAACACATTGCACCACACTCACTGACACACACATCACCCAAACACATTGCACCACACTCACTGACACACATCACCCAAACACATTGCACCACACTCACTGACACACACATCACCCAAACACATTGCACCACACTCACTGACACACACATCACCCAAACACATTGCACCACACTCACTGACACACTTCACCCAAACACATTGCACCACACTCACTGACACACACATCACCCAAACACATTGCACCACACTCACTGACACACACATCACCCAAACACATTGCACCACACTCACTGACACACACATCACCCAAACACATTGCACCACACTCACTGACACACACATCACCCAAACACATTGCACCACACTCACTGACACACTTCACCCAAACACATTGCACCACACTCACTGACACACACATCACCCAAACACATTGCACCACACTCACTGACACACACATCACCCAAACACATTGCACCACACTCACTGACACACATCACCCAAACACATTGCACCACACTCACTGACACACATCACCCAAACACATTGCACCACACTCACTGACACACATCACCCAAACACATTGCACCACACTCACTGACACACATCACCCAAACACATTGCACCACACTCACTGACACACATCACCCAAACACATTGCACCACACTCACTGACACACACATCACCCAAACACATTGCACCACACTCACTGACACACACATCACCCAAACACATTGCACCACACTCACTGACACACACATCACCCAAACACATTGCACCACACTCACTGACACACACTCACCCAAACACATTGCACCACACTCACTGACACACTTCACCCAAACACATTGCACCACACTCACTGACACACATCACCCAAACACATTGCACCACACTCACTGACACACACATCACCCAAACACATTGCACCACACTCACTGACACACTTCACCCAAACACATTGCACCACACTCACTGACACACACATCACCCAAACACATTGCACCACACTCACTGACACACATCACCCAAACACATTGCACCACACTCACTGACACACATCACCCAAACACATTGCACCACACTCACTGACACACACATCACCCAAACACATTGCACCACACTCACTGACACACACTTCACCCAAACACATTGCACCACACTCACTGACACACATCACCCAAACACATTGCACCACACTCACTGACACACATCACCCAAACACATTGCACCACACTCACTGACACACATCACCCAAACACATTGCACCACACTCACTGACACACACATCACCCAAACACATTGCACCACACTCACTGACACACACATCACCCAAACACATTGCACCACACTCACTGACACACACATCACCCAAACACATTGCACCACACTCACTGACACACATCACCCAAACACATTGCACCACACTCACTGACACACATCACCCAAACACATTGCACCACACTCACTGACACACATCACCCAAACACATTGCACCACACTCACTGACACACATCACCCAAACACATTGCACCACACTCACTGACACACACATCACCCAAACACATTGCACCACACTCACTGACACACTTCACCCAAACACATTGCACCACACTCACTGACACACACATCACCCAAACACATTGCACCACACTCACTGACACACACATCACCCAAACACATTGCACCACACTCACTGACACACACATCACCCAAACACATTGCACCACACTCACTGACACACATCACCCAAACACATTGCACCACACTCACTGACACACTTCACCCAAACACATTGCACCACACTCACTGACACACATCACCCAAACACATTGCACCACACTCACTGACACACACATCACCCAAACACATTGCACCACACTCACTGACACACATCACCCAAACACATTGCACCACACTCACTGACACACACATCACCCAAACACATTGCACCACACTCACTGACACACATCACCCAAACACATTGCACCACACTCACTGACACACATCACCCAAACACATTGCACCACACTCACTGACACACACATCACCCAAACACATTGCACCACACTCACTGACACACACATCACCCAAACACATTGCACCACACTCACTGACACACATCACCCAAACACATTGCACCACACTCACTGACACACATCACCCAAACACATTGCACCACACTCACTGACACACATCACCCAAACACATTGCACCACACTCACTGACACACACATCACCCAAACACATTGCACCACACTCACTGACACACATCACCCAAACACATTGCACCACACTCACTGACACACACATCACCCAAACACATTGCACCACACTCACTGACACACACATCACCCAAACACATTGCACCACACTCACTGACACACACATCACCCAAACACATTGCACCACACTCACTGACACACACATCACCCAAACACATTGCACCACACTCACTGACACACACATCACCCAAACACATTGCACCACACTCACTGACACACACATCACCCAAACACATTGCACCACACTCACTGACACACACATCACCCAAACACATTGCACCACACTCACTGACACACTTCACCCAAACACATTGCACCACACTCACTGACACACACATCACCCAAACACATTGCACCACACTCACTGACACACACATCACCCAAACACATTGCACCACACTCACTGACACACATCACCCAAACACATTGCACCACACTCACTGACACACACATCACCCAAACACATTGCACCACACTCACTGACACACATCACCCAAACACATTGCACCACACTCACTGACACACACTTCACCCAAACACATTGCACCACACTCACTGACACACACATCACCCAAACACATTGCACCACACTCACTGACACACACTCACCCAAACACATTGCACCACACTCACTGACACACACATCACCCAAACACATTGCACCACACTCACTGACACACACATCACCCAAACACATTGCACCACACTCACTGACACACACATCACCCAAACACATTGCACCACACTCACTGACACACACATCACCCAAACACATTGCACCACACTCACTGACACACTTCACCCAAACACATTGCACCACACTCACTGACACACACATCACCCAAACACATTGCACCACACTCACTGACACACACATCACCCAAACACATTGCACCACACTCACTGACACACACATCACCCAAACACATTGCACCACACTCACTGACACACACATCACCCAAACACATTGCACCACACTCACTGACACACACATCACCCAAACACATTGCACCACACTCACTGACACACACATCACCCAAACACATTGCACCACACTCACTGACACACACATCACCCAAACACATTGCACCACACTCACTGACACACACATCACCCAAACACATTGCACCACACTCACTGACACACATCACCCAAACACATTGCACCACACTCACTGACACACACATCACCCAAACACATTGCACCACACTCACTGACACACACATCACCCAAACACATTGCACCACACTCACTGACACACATCACCCAAACACATTGCACCACACTCACTGACACACTTCACCCAAACACATTGCACCACACTCACTGACACACATCACCCAAACACATTGCACCACACTCACTGACACACATCACCCAAACACATTGCACCACACTCACTGACACACACATCACCCAAACACATTGCACCACACTCACTGACACACACTTCACCCAAACACATTGCACCACACTCACTGACACACACATCACCCAAACACATTGCACCACACTCACTGACACACATCACCCAAACACATTGCACCACACTCACTGACACACATCACCCAAACACATTGCACCACACTCACTGACACACATCACCCAAACACATTGCACCACACTCACTGACACACACATCACCCAAACACATTGCACCACACTCACTGACACACATCACCCAAACACATTGCACCACACTCACTGACACACACATCACCCAAACACATTGCACCACACTCACTGACACACATCACCCAAACACATTGCACCACACTCACTGACACACATCACCCAAACACATTGCACCACACTCACTGACACACATCACCCAAACACATTGCACCACACTCACTGACACACACATCACCCAAACACATTGCACCACACTCACTGACACACACATCACCCAAACACATTGCACCACACTCACTGACACACACATCACCCAAACACATTGCACCACACTCACTGACACACACATCACCCAAACACATTGCACCACACTCACTGACACACACATCACCCAAACACATTGCACCACACTCACTGACACACACATCACCCAAACACATTGCACCACACTCACTGACACACACATCACCCAAACACATTGCACCACACTCACTGACACACATCACCCAAACACATTGCACCACACTCACTGACACACTCACCCAAACACATTGCACCACACTCACTGACACACATCACCCAAACACATTGCACCACACTCACTGACACACACTTCACCCAAACACATTGCACCACACTCACTGACACACTTCACCCAAACACATTGCACCACACTCACTGACACACACATCACCCAAACACATTGCACCACACTCACTGACACACACATCACCCAAACACATTGCACCACACTCACTGACACACATCACCCAAACACATTGCACCACACTCACTGACACACACATCACCCAAACACATTGCACCACACTCACTGACACACACATCACCCAAACACATTGCACCACACTCACTGACACACTTCACCCAAACACATTGCACCACACTCACTGACACACACATCACCCAAACACATTGCACCACACTCACTGACACACACATCACCCAAACACATTGCACCACACTCACTGACACACACATCACCCAAACACATTGCACCACACTCACTGACACACACATCACCCAAACACATTGCACCACACTCACTGACACACACATCACCCAAACACATTGCACCACACTCACTGACACACACATCACCCAAACACATTGCACCACACTCACTGACACACACATCACCCAAACACATTGCACCACACTCACTGACACACATCACCCAAACACATTGCACCACACTCACTGACACACACATCACCCAAACACATTGCACCACACTCACTGACACACACATCACCCAAACACATTGCACCACACTCACTGACACACACATCACCCAAACACATTGCACCACACTCACTGACACACATCACCCAAACACATTGCACCACACTCACTGACACACACTTCACCCAAACACATTGCACCACACTCACTGACACACACATCACCCAAACACATTGCACCACACTCACTGACACACACTTCACCCAAACACATTGCACCACACTCACTGACACACACATCACCCAAACACATTGCACCACACTCACTGACACACACATCACCCAAACACATTGCACCACACTCACTGACACACACATCACCCAAACACATTGCACCACACTCACTGACACACACATCACCCAAACACATTGCACCACACTCACTGACACACATCACCCAAACACATTGCACCACACTCACTGACACACATCACCCAAACACATTGCACCACACACTGACACACACATCACCCAAACACATTGCACCACACTCACTGACACACACTTCACCCAAACACATTGCACCACACTCACTGACACACACATCACCCAAACACATTGCACCACACTCACTGACACACTTCACCCAAACACATTGCACCACACTCACTGACACACACATCACCCAAACACATTGCACCACACTCACTGACACACACATCACCCAAACACATTGCACCACACTCACTGACACACATCACCCAAACACATTGCACCACACTCACTGACACACACATCACCCAAACACATTGCACCACACTCACTGACACACACATCACCCAAACACATTGCACCACACTCACTGACACACACATCACCCAAACACATTGCACCACACTCACTGACACACACATCACCCAAACACATTGCACCACACTCACTGACACACTTCACCCAAACACATTGCACCACACTCACTGACACACACATCACCCAAACACATTGCACCACACTCACTGACACACACATCACCCAAACACATTGCACCACACTCACTGACACACATCACCCAAACACATTGCACCACACTCACTGACACACATCACCCAAACACATTGCACCACACTCACTGACACACATCACCCAAACACATTGCACCACACTCACTGACACACATCACCCAAACACATTGCACCACACTCACTGACACACATCACCCAAACACATTGCACCACACTCACTGACACACACATCACCCAAACACATTGCACCACACTCACTGACACACACTTCACCCAAACACATTGCACCACACTCACTGACACACACATCACCCAAACACATTGCACCACACTCACTGACACACATCACCCAAACACATTGCACCACACTCACTGACACACTTCACCCAAACACATTGCACCACACTCACTGACACACATCACCCAAACACATTGCACCACACTCACTGACACACACATCACCCAAACACATTGCACCACACTCACTGACACACATCACCCAAACACATTGCACCACACTCACTGACACACACATCACCCAAACACATTGCACCACACTCACTGACACACACATCACCCAAACACATTGCACCACACTCACTGACACACACATCACCCAAACACATTGCACCACACTCACTGACACACACATCACCCAAACACATTGCACCACACTCACTGACACACACATCACCCAAACACATTGCACCACACTCACTGACACACACATCACCCAAACACATTGCACCACACTCACTGACACACACATCACCCAAACACATTGCACCACACTCACTGACACACTTCACCCAAACACATTGCACCACACTCACTGACACACACATCACCCAAACACATTGCACCACACTCACTGACACACACATCACCCAAACACATTGCACCACACTCACTGACACACATCACCCAAACACATTGCACCACACTCACTGACACACATCACCCAAACACATTGCACCACACTCACTGACACACATCACCCAAACACATTGCACCACACTCACTGACACACACATCACCCAAACACATTGCACCACACTCACTGACACACACATCACCCAAACACATTGCACCACACTCACTGACACACACATCACCCAAACACATTGCACCACACTCACTGACACACATCACCCAAACACATTGCACCACACTCACTGACACACACATCACCCAAACACATTGCACCACACTCACTGACACACACATCACCCAAACACATTGCACCACACTCACTGACACACACATCACCCAAACACATTGCACCACACTCACTGACACACTTCACCCAAACACATTGCACCACACTCACTGACACACATCACCCAAACACATTGCACCACACTCACTGACACACACATCACCCAAACACATTGCACCACACTCACTGACACACACTTCACCCAAACACATTGCACCACACTCACTGACACACACATCACCCAAACACATTGCACCACACTCACTGACACACATCACCCAAACACATTGCACCACACTCACTGACACACACATCACCCAAACACATTGCACCACACTCACTGACACACATCACCCAAACACATTGCACCACACTCACTGACACACATCACCCAAACACATTGCACCACACTCACTGACACACACATCACCCAAACACATTGCACCACACTCACTGACACACACATCACCCAAACACATTGCACCACACTCACTGACACACACATCACCCAAACACATTGCACCACACTCACTGACACACACATCACCCAAACACATTGCACCACACTCACTGACACACACATCACCCAAACACATTGCACCACACTCACTGACACACATCACCCAAACACATTGCACCACACTCACTGACACACACATCACCCAAACACATTGCACCACACTCACTGACACACACATCACCCAAACACATTGCACCACACTCACTGACACACATCACCCAAACACATTGCACCACACTCACTGACACACATCACCCAAACACATTGCACCACACTCACTGACACACTTCACCCAAACACATTGCACCACACTCACTGACACACACATCACCCAAACACATTGCACCACACTCACTGACACACATCACCCAAACACATTGCACCACACTCACTGACACACACATCACCAAACACATTGCACCACACTCACTGACACACACATCACCCAAACACATTGCACCACACTCACTGACACACACATCACCCAAACACATTGCACCACACTCACTGACACACATCACCCAAACACATTGCACCACACTCACTGACACACACTTCACCCAAACACATTGCACCACACTCACTGACACACACACACAAACACATTGCACCACACTCACTGACACACACATCACCCAAACACATTGCACCACACTCACTGACACACTCACCCAAACACATTGCACCACACTCACTGACACACACATCACCCAAACACATTGCACCACACTCACTGACACACATCACCCAAACACATTGCACCACACTCACTGACACACATCACCCAAACACATTGCACCACACTCACTGACACACACATCACCCAAACACATTGCACCACACTCACTGACACACACTTCACCCAAACACATTGCACCACACTCACTGACACACACATCACCCAAACACATTGCACCACACTCACTGACACACATCACCCAAACACATTGCACCACACTCACTGACACACATCACCCAAACACATTGCACCACACTCACTGACACACACAAACCCAAACACATTGCACCACACTCACTGACACACATCACCCAAACACATTGCACCACACTCACTGACACACACATCACCCAAACACATTGCACCACACTCACTGACACACTTCACCCAAACACATTGCACCACACTCACTGACACACATCACCCAAACACATTGCACCACACTCACTGACACACATCACCCAAACACATTGCACCACACTCACTGACACACATCACCCAAACACATTGCACCACACTCACTGACACACACATCACCCAAACACATTGCACCACACTCACTGACACACACATCACCCAAACACATTGCACCACACTCACTGACACACACATCACCCAAACACATTGCACCACACTCACTGACACACACATCACCCAAACACATTGCACCACACTCACTGACACACACATCACCCAAACACATTGCACCACACTCACTGACACACACATCACCCAAACACATTGCACCACACTCACTGACACACATCACCCAAACACATTGCACCACACTCACTGACACACACATCACCCAAACACATTGCACCACACTCACTGACACACACATCACCCAAACACATTGCACCACACTCACTGACACACTTCACCCAAACACATTGCACCACACTCACTGACACACACATCACCCAAACACATTGCACCACACTCACTGACACACATCACCCAAACACATTGCACCACACTCACTGACACACATCACCCAAACACATTGCACCACACTCACTGACACACACATCACCAAACACATTGCACCACACTCACTGACACACACTTCACCCAAACACATTGCACCACACTCACTGACACACATCACCCAAACACATTGCACCACACTCACTGACACACATCACCCAAACACATTGCACCACACTCACTGACACACATCACCCAAACACATTGCACCACACTCACTGACACACACAAACCCAAACACATTGCACCACACTCACTGACACACACTTCACCCAAACACATTGCACCACACTCACTGACACACACATCACCCAAACACATTGCACCACACTCACTGACACACTTCACCCAAACACATTGCACCACACTCACTGACACACATCACCCAAACACATTGCACCACACTCACTGACACACATCACCCAAACACATTGCACCACACTCACTGACACACATCACCCAAACACATTGCACCACACTCACTGACACACACATCACCCAACACATTGCACCACACTCACTGACACACATCACCCAAACACATTGCACCACACTCACTGACACACTTCACCCAAACACATTGCACCACACTCACTGAACACACACTTCACCCAAACACATTGCACCACACTCACTGACACACATCACCCAAACACATTGCACCACTCACTGACACACACATCACCCAAACACATTGCACCACACTCACTGACACACATTCACCCAAACACATTGCACCACACTCACTGACACACATCACCCAAACACATTGCACCACACTCACTGACACACATCACCCAAACACATTGCACCACACTCACTGACACACTTCACCCAAACACATTGCACCACACTCACTGACACACTTCACCCAAACACATTGCACCACACTCACTGACACACACATCACCCAAACACATTGCACCACACTCAGACACACACATCACCCAAACACATTGCACCACACTCACTGACACACACATCACCCAAACACATTGCACCACACTCACTGACACAACATCACCCAAACACATTGCACCACACTCACTGACACACATCACCCAAACACATTGCACCACACTCACTGACACACACATCACCCAACACATTGCACCACACTCACTGACACACACATCACCCAAACACATTGCACCACACTCACTGACACACTTCACCCAAACACATTGCACCACACTCACTGACACACACATCACCCAAACACATTGCACCACACTCACTGACACACACATCACCCAAACACATTGCACCACACTCACTGACACACACATCACCCAAACACATTGCACCACACTCACTGACACACACATCACCCAAACACATTGCACCACACTCACTGACACACACATCACCCAAACACATTGCACCACACTCACTGACACACATCACCCAAACACATTGCACCACACTCACTGACACACACATCACCCAAACACATTGCACCACACTCACTGACACACACATCACCCAAACACATTGCACACACTCACTGACACACTCACCCAAACACATTGCACCACACTCACTGACACACACATCACCAAACACATTGCACCACACTCACTGACACACACATCACCCAAACACATTGCACCACACTCACTGACACACATCACCCAAACACATTGCACCACACTCACTGACACACATCACCCAAACACATTGCACCACACTCACTGACACACTTCACCCAAACACATTGCACCACACTCACTGACACACATCACCCAAACACATTGCACCACACTCACTGACACACATCACCCAAACACATTGCACCACACTCACTGACCACACATCACCCAAACACATTGCACCACACTCACTGACACACACTTCACCCAAACACATTGCACCACACTCACTGACACACACATCACCCAAACACATTGCACCACACTCACTGACACACTTCACCCAAACACATTGCACCACACTCACTGACACACATTCACCCAAACACATTGCACCACACTCACTGACACACATCACCCAAACACATTGCACCACACTCACTGACACACACATCACCCAAACACATTGCACCACACTCACTGACACACTTCACCCAAACACATTGCACCACACTCACTGACACACACATCACCCAAACACATTGCACCACACTCACTGACACACATCACCCAACACATTGCACCACACTCACTGACACACATCACCCAAACACATTGCACCACACTCACTGACACACACATCACCCAAACACATTGCACCACACTCACTGACACACATCACCCAAACACATTGCACCACACTCACTGACACACATCACCCAAACACATTGCACCACACTCACTGACACACATCACCCAAACACATTGCACCACACTCACTGACACACACACCCAAACACATTGCACCACACTCACTGACACACACATCACCCAAACACATTGCACCACACTCACTGACACACATTCACCCAAACACATTGCACCACACTCACTGACACACTTCACCCAAACACATTGCACCACACTCACTGACACACACTTCACCCAAACACATTGCACCCACACTCACTGACACACATCACCCAAACACATTGCACCACTCACTGACACACACATCACCCAAACACATTGCACCACACTCACTGACACACACATCACCCAAACACATTGCACCACACTCACTGACACACACTTCACCCAAACACATTGCACCACACTCACTGACACACACATCACCCAAACACATTGCACCACACTCACTGACACACACATCACCCAAACACATTCACCACACTCACTGACACACACATCACCCAAACACATTGCACCACACTCACTGACACACACATCACCCAAACACATTGCACCACACTCACTGACACACACATCAACCAAACACATTGCACCACACTCACTGACACACACATCACCCAAACACATTGCACCACACTCACTGACACACACATCACCCAAACACATTGCACCACACTCACTGACACACACATCAACCAAACACATTGCACCACACTCACTGACACACTTCACCCAAACACATTGCACCACACTCACTGACACACACATCAACCAAACACATTGCACCACACTCACTGACACACACATCACCCAAACACATTGCACCACACTCACTGACACACATCACCCAACACATTGCACCACACTCACTGACACACATCACCCAAACACATTGCACCACACTCACTGACACACTTCACCCAAACACATTGCACCACACTCACTGACACACATCACCCAAACACATTGCACCACACTCACTGACACACATCACCCAAACACATTGCACCACACTCACTGACACACACATCACCCAAACACATTGCACCACACTCACTGACACACTTCACCCAAACACATTGCACCACACTCACTGACACACACATCACCCAAACACATTGCACCACACTCACTGACACACATCACCCAAACACATTGCACCACACTCACTGACACACTTCACCCAACACATTGCACCACACTCACTGACACACATCACCCAAACACATTGCACCACACTCACTGACACACACATCACCCAAACACATTGCACCACACTCACTGACACACTTCACCCAAACACATTGCACCACACTCACTGACACACACATCACCCAAACACATTGCACCACACTCACTGACACACACATCACCCAAACACATTGCACCACACTCACTGACACACATCACCCAAACACATTGCACCACACTCACTGACACACACATCACCCAAACACATTGCACCACACTCACTGACACACACTTCACCCAAACACATTGCACCACACTCACTGACACACATCACCCAAACACATTGCACCACACTCACTGACACACATTCACCCAAACACATTGCACCACACTCACTGACACACATCACCCAAACACATTGCACCACACTCACTGACACACACAAACCAAACACATTGCACCACACTCACTGACACACACATCACCCAAACACATTGCACCACACTCACTGACACACTTCACCCAAACACATTGCACCACACTCACTGACACACTTCACCCAAACACATTGCACACACTCACTGACACACATCTTCACCCAAACACATTGCACCACACTCACTGACACACATCACCCAAACACATTGCACCACTCACTGACACACACATCACCCAAACACATTGCACCACACTCACTGACACACACATCACCCAAACACATTGCACAACACTCACTGACACACTTCACCAAACACATTGCACCACACTCACTGACACACATCACCCAAACACATTGCACCACACTCACTGACACACACATCACCCAAACACATTGCACCACACTCACTGACACACATCACCCAAACACATTGCACCACACTCACTGACCACACATCACCAAACACATTGCACCACACTCACTGACACACACATCACCCAAACACATTGCACCACACTCACTGACACACACATCACCCAAACACATTGCACCACACTCACTGACACACACATCACCCAAACACATTGCACCACACTCACTGACAACACATCACCCAAACACATTGCACCACACTCACTGACACACACATCACCCAAACACATTGCACCACACTCACTGACACACACATCACCCAAACACATTGCACCACACTCACTGACACACATCACCCAAACACATTGCACCACACTCACTGACACACACATCACCCAAACACATTGCACCACACTCACTGACACACACATCCCCCAAACACATTGCACCACACTCACTGACACACATCACCCAAACACATTGCACCACACTCACTGACACACATCACCCAAACACATTGCACCACACTCACTGACACACTTCACCCAAACACATTGCCCCACACTCACTCACACACATCACCCAAACACATTGCACCACACTCACTGACACACATCACCCAAACACATTGCACCACACTCACTGACACACACATCATCCAAACACATTGCACCACACTCACTGACACACACATCACCAAACACATTGCACCCACTCACTGACACACACATCACCCAAACACATTGCACCACACTCACTGACACACACATCAACCAAACACATTGCACCACACTCACTGACACACACATCACCCAAACACATTGCACCACACTCACTGACACACACATCACCCAAACACATTGCACCACACTCACTGACACACTTCACCCAAACACATTGCACCACACTCACTGACACACATCACCCAAACACATTGCACCACACTCACTGACACACACATCACCCAAACACATTGCACAAACTCACGGACACACACATCACCCAAACACATTGCACCACACTCACTGACACACACATCACCCAAACACATTGCACCACACTCACTGACACACATCACCCAAACACATTGCACCACACTCACTGACACACACATCACCCAAACACATTGCACCACACTCACTGACACACACA
>CM059445.1:25578226-25631547 GCA_030390025.1 Squalus acanthias
GAGTTAGGACACGGGGTATCAGTGGGAGAGTTAGGACACTGGGGTATCAATGGGAGAGTAGGACACTGGGGTCTCAAGTGGGAGAGTTAGGACACTGGGTATCAATGGGAGAGTTAGGACACTGGGGTATCAGTGGGAGAGTTAGGACACTGGGGTATCAATGGGAGAGTTAGGACATTGGGGTATCAGTGGGAGAGTTAGGACACTGGGGTATCAATGGGAGAGTTAGGACACTGGGTATCAATGGGAGAGTTAGGACACTGAGGTATCAATGGGAGAGTTAGGATGCTGGGTATCAATGGGAAAGTTCGGGCACTGGGTATCAATGGGAGAGTTAGGACACTGGGGTATCAATGGGAGAGTTAGGTCACTGGGGTATCAATGGGAGAGTTAGGACACTGGGGTATCAATGGGAGAGTTAGGATGTTGGGTATCAATGGGAGAGTTAGGACACTGGGGTATCAATGGGAGAGTTAGGACACTGGGTATCAGTGGGAGAGTTAGGACACTGGGGTATCAGTGGGAGAGTTAGGACACTGGGGTATCAATGGGAGAGTTAGGACACAGGGGTATCAGTGGGAGAGTTATGCCACTGGGGTATCAGTGGGAGAGTTAGGACACTGGGGTATCAATGGGAGAGTTAGGACACTGGGGTATCAGTGGGAGTGTTAGGACACTGTGGTATCAATGCGAGAGTTAGGACACTGGGGTATCAGTGGGAGAATTAGGACACTGGGGTATCAATGGAAGAGTTAGGACACTGGGGTATCAATGGGAGAGTTAGGACATGGGGGTATCAATGGGAGAGTTAGGACACTGGGGTATCAGTTTGATAGTTGGGACACAGGGATATCAATGGGAGAGTTAGGACACGGGGTATCAGTGGGAGAGTTAGGACACTGGGGTATCTGTGGGAGATTTAGGATACGGGGGTATCAGTGGGAGAGTTAGGACACTGGGGTATCAATGGGAGAGTTAGGACACTGGGGTATCAATGGGAGAGTTAGGACACTGGGGTATCAGTGGGAGAGTTAGGACACTGGGGTATCAGTGGGAGAGTTAGGACACTGGGGTATCAATGGGAGAGTTACCACACTGGGGTATCAGTGGCAGGGTTAGGACTCTGGGGTATCAATGGGAGAGTTAGGACACTGGGGTATCAATGGGAGAGTTACCACACTGGGGTATCAGTGGAAGGGTTAGGACTCTGGGGTATCAATGGGAGAGTTAGGACATGGGGGTATCAATGGGAGAGTTAGGACACTGGGGTATCAGTGGGAGAGTTAGGACACTGGGGTATCAGTGGGAGAGTTAGGACACTGGGGTATCAGTGGGAGAGTTAGGACACTGGGGTATCAATGGAAGAGTTACCACACTGGGGTATCAGTGGAAGGGTTAGGACTCTGGGGTATCAATGGGAGAGTTAGGACACTGGGGTATCAATAGGAGAGTTAGGACACTGGGGTATCAGTGGGAGAGTTAGGACACTGGGATATCAATGGGAGAGTTAGGACACGGGGGTATCAGTGGGAGAGTTAGGACACTGGGGTATCAATGGGAGAGTTAGGACACGGGGCTATCAGTGGGAGAGTTAGGACACTGGGGTATCAATGGGAGAGTTAGGACACTGGGCTATCAGTGGGAGAGTTAGGACACTGGGGTATCAATGGGAGAGTTAGGACATTGGGGTATCAGTGGGGGAGTTAGGTCACTGGGGTATCAATGGGAGAGTTAGGACACTGGGGTATCAGTGGGAGAGTTAGGACACTGGGGTATCAATGGGAGAGTTAGGTCACTGGGGTATCAATGGGAGAGTTAGGTCACTGGGGTATCAATGGGAGAGTTAGATCACTTGGGTATCAATGGGAGAGTTAGGACACTGGGGTATCAATGGGAGAGTTAGGATGCTGGGTATCAATGGGAAAGTTAGGTCACTGGGGTATCAATGGGAGAGTTAGGATGCTGGGTATCAATGGGAGAGTTAGGACACGGGGGTATCAATGGGAGAGTTAGGACACTGGGGTATCAATGGGAGAGTTAGGTCACTGGGGTATCAATGGGAGAGTTAGGACACTGGGGTATCAATGGGAGAGTTAGGATGCTGGGTATCAATGGGAGAGTTAGGACACTGGGGTATCAATGGGAGAGTTAGGACACTGGGGTATCAATGGGAGAGTTAGGACACTGGGGTATCAATGGGAGAGTTAGGACACTAGAGCATTAATCGCAGAGTTTGGGCCCTGTAACTCCGATGGGAGAGTTAGAGAATTGAGGCAAATTCTTCAGTTGGAGACATAGGGTACCAGAAGGATGGGCTTCGATGGGACACATGGACTTTTTAATTCTGCTTATATTCTTGGCACTGGATTGTAACTCACTTGCCAGTGTGTAACTGGGATTTTCCTCTCCCAGTCTCTTCGCCTGAGCTTCTAAGAAGACCCTGAAGTTAATTCCATTCGCACGAGATGTATAGCTGAAAAAGCGGGATGGAATTTTCGCTGTAATATTGGGCTCTTCCATTCCAAAGCCAAGGTTATACAGAATCTCCTCCGGATCCTCTTTGTACATATCCAGTATTTCAGAGACACTAGGGACAAAGAATACTCAGACTGAGTAAATGCACCATGACCAACATCTTCATTTCACATCCAGCAAGTGTGAAGAACAACGAGACTCTTATTTGGGCATCAGAGAATTATCTGTGGGGATTGGTGGCTGTCATTCTCACACGCTTCCATTTGATGTTCATGTTGCTAACCCTGAACAGACCAGTGATTAGCGAAGTTCCATTGTCAGAAATGAAATTTGCGACTCCTGCCCTTGAACCAATGTTGGTTCACTTCCTGCTCCATTGACACTGACACTGCGCAATCACTGCCCGGGCTTTTAAAGAGGGAAGCGGACAAACTAAAGCATAAGTAGAGAATTGGTCATACACATTGAGCACAGTCAGCATTAGCTGTACAGCCACTGTAAGGTTTCCAAAATTTGCAGATCCCCAAAACCTAAGGAAAAGGGACTTTGGAACTACCTCACAGTGATAATATTGTATTTGGGCCTAACCTAAGAGACTGTAAGACCAAAAACCAAGTTTTGGCATTTTAAAAACATGTCTGGGCCTGTAAAGGGAGAAAAAGGCTGTGAAAGAAGGTGGGGTCAACCTCTGTAAAAGCAGTTTTGGGTATTGCAGTTAATTGCAATGTCTGGGGAACCAGGATGACCCTACTCAAGCCCCAGCATGCATTAACATTTTGACAATAGACCCTAAGAGAAGACAGTCCCACCCAAAACAACAGGTCCCATCAATCCGATTACAGGGCCCATCAAGAAACATGCATAATACAGAGCACCCAGGACTAGGCTATAGATCAGCCTAGGAACCCAAAACACAAAACCAATCACCAGCAATCAGCCAAGGAGATCGACAGGATGCAAACCATCCCAAAATCCATTTGACACTTACAGAGCAGTTACTGGTCGCAAGCCCGCCAAATTCAGACAATGAACTGAACAGATTTGGCGGGTAGATAAGGCCATATTCAATGGGTGAGATTGAAGGCCTGTTAAAACCCAGTTAACGTGCGAGTAAATCGTTACCGATTTATGAGCCCACCAAAACTAGACAATGAACTGAACAGATTTGGCGGGTAGATAAGGCCACTTCAATTCTGTATAATTGAAGGCCCACCAAGCACACACAAAGGAAGAAGAGAGAGAAACACCACAGTTTAGCGTTCGTTGGGTCGAGCAGTCAGTCGCAACCGGTGGTCATCAGAAGGAGGAGAGACCAAGAAGAAGGCGGCCCGAGCTGGAAGCGAGTCGGCATCGCTCACCACTCAGACACACCTGAGTCCAGCTCGCGAAGACACCACCTCGACGGACCTCCAACAACGGCCCCAACACAGTCACCCGGAGCAACAAGCAGCAACAAGCCACTGACAGCTCCACAAGGTCGACCGACACACCAACCAAGGCCATCCATCCATCCATCACTCCCTCCATCCGTCCCTCCCTCCATCCAACCCTCCATCCCTCCCTCCATCCGTCCATCCATCCATCGATCCACCCATCCATGCCACCATCCATCCATCACTCCATCCGGCTATCCCTCCATCGCGGAAACCAAAGGCCTCACGAAACCAACAACCGCGCATTACCACCAACTGACCGGGTAATCGCAGGCCACCGTGACCAACAAAGACCAACTCCAGGGAAGAAAACCCAAAGAATCGCAAAGTTTCCACACTACAAACTACTCCTGACTTACCCCTGGGTAAGATTTTCCCCAAAGACTCTAAGCCCTACTGCTCAACTGAAGAAATTGGGTACTCACCAGATAAATCCAAAACGACATCCTACCGCATCAGCGGACTCGCGAAGACTGACCAGAGACCCAGGTGAAGTCCTCTACCGCGTACGGGGTACGGCAGACACTAACCGCCATAAACAGCGAACCCCAAAACCGCGATTTAGCCCAACTGTCAAAGGATTGGTGAGCATTATCCCTGGTCCTTCAAAACCTAACTTAGCTGGTAAAGTGGGGTTGGGAGGGGGGAAGTGTTGTTCTACTGTCATTTCCCTCACTTGTACCGAAGTGTTCCCCACCTTTAGAGTGATAAGAGTGTTATTATTTGTGTCTTACCTTTTAATAAAGATTAAAGTTCTTTCATCAAACTCAGTTGTCTGCTGCACCTTTTGTATCACAACCCCCAAATAAGGCCAAGGTCTAGAACCAAGGGTGTGGGAGCGATTCGAACTGCTCAGAAGTCAGAGGTAAAGCTGACACAAAAACACCACCCCCTACACCCCAGATCAGGGGATGGTGGCATAGTTTCCATAGGTTTAGATTAGCTATGGACAAGGAGCAATCTAGAGTAAAAATATTTAATTTGAGGGTGGCCTATTTCAGTGGGTTGAGAACGGATCTGGCCCGGGTAAATTGGAATCAAAGATTGGCAGGCAAAACTATGGGCTGCCTTTAAAGAGCAGATGGTTCGGGTACAGTCGAGGTACATTCCCACAAGGAGGCAAGGTAGGGCAACCAAAACCAGATGACGAAAGAGATAGAGAGTAAGATGAAGCAGAAAAAAGGAGGCGTATGACAGATGTCAGGTTCAGAATACAAGTGAGAACCAGGCTGAATATAGAAAGTTCAGAGGGGAAGTGAAAAAGGAAATAAGAGGAACAAAGAGAGAGTATGAGAATAGGCTGGCAGCTAACATAAAAGGGAATCCAAAAGTCGTCTATAGGCATAGAAATAGTAAACGGATAGTAAGAGGAGGGGTGGGGATGATTAAGGACCAAAAAGGAGACCTATGCATGGAGGCAGAGGGCATGGCTGAGGTACTAAATGAGTACTTTGCATCCATCTTCACCAAGGAAGAAGATGCTGCCAAAGTCATAGTGAAAGAGGAGGTAGTTGAGACACTGGATCAGATAAAAATTGATAAAGAGGAGGTACTAGAAAGGCTGGCTGTACTTAAAGTAGGAAGTCGCACAACACCAGGTTATAGTCCAACAGATTTATTTAAAATTACAAGCTTTCGGAGCTGTCGCCCCTTCCTCAGGTAGAGTAGCTGTGAGAGAATCTCCCAGAATTCACAATATAAACACAGAAAAAATGTATTCAAATCTTTCCCTACATCAAAGACACACTAAGAGCACAGCCAAGACAATGAGATGTGTCCCAGGGGGTCCAACGTGTCAAAACACCTGCTGGCTGCATATCCTCTGCAGTTGAGTTTGGTTCTTGTGTTAGTTTTTTTTTTAAAAAAAGCTGGAAAGACCGGCCATGATGTCAAGTCACATTCTTTATCGTGACATGAACCCGATATCGCGATTGAGGCCATCCTCATGAGTGCGGAACTTGGCTATCAGTTTCTGCTCTATGATTTTGCGCTGTCGTGTATCCCTACGTCGTCCAGTACTTCCCCGGAGCGGAAAAACTACGCCATGTTCTTCGCAGCCTTCAACATGTCATCGATGACGACGAACACCTTGCTAAGGCCATCCCCACGCCTCCACTACTCGCCTTCAAGCAGCCGCCTAACCTCAAAAGTACCATCGTTCGCAGCAGATTACCCATCTTTCAGGAGAACAGCAACCACGACACCACACAACCCTGCCACGGCAACCTCTGCAAGACATGCCAGATCATGGACACAGATACCATCATCACACGTGAGGACACTACCCACCAGGTACATGGTACATACTCATGTGACTCGGCCAACGTTGTCTACCTGATACGTTGCAGTAAAGGATGCCCCAGAGCATGGTACATCGGCGAGACCATGCAGACACTGAGACAACGTATGAACGGACACTACGCAACAATCGCCAGGCAGGAGGGTTGCCTCCCAGTCGGGGAACACTTCAGCAGTCAGGGGCATTCAGCCTCGGATCTGCGGGCAAGCGTTCTCCAAGGCGGCCTTCGGGATACACGACAGCGCAAAATCATAGAGCAGAAACTGATAGCCAAGTTCCGCACTCATGAGGATGGCCTCAATCGCGATATCGGGTTCATGTCACGATAAAGAATGTGACTTGACATCATGGCCGGTCTTTCCAGCTTTTTTTAAAAAAAAAACTAACACAAGAACCAAACTCAACTGCAGAGGATATGCAGCCAGCAGGTGTTTTGACACGTTGGACCCCCTGGGACACATCTCATTGTCTTGGCTGTGCTCTTAGTGTGTCTTTGATGTAGGGAAAGATTTGAATACATTTTTTCTGTGTTTATATTGTGAATTCTGGGAGATTCTCTCACAGCTACTCTACCTGAGGAAGGGGCGACAGCTCCGAAAGCTTGTAATTTTAAATAAATCTGTTGGACTATAACCTGGTGTTGTGCGACTTCTCATTTTTGTCCACCCCAGTCCAACACCGGCATCTCCACATCATGTACTTAAAGTAGATAAGGCACCAGGAGCGGATGGGATGCATCCTAGGACACTGAAGGAAGTAAAGGTGGAAGTTGCGGAAGTACAGGCCAGAATTTTCCAATCCTCCTTAGATAAGGGGGTGGTGCCAGAGGACTGGAGAATTGCAATTGTTCCACCCTTGTTCAAAAAAGGGTGTCAGGATAAACCCAGCAACTACAGGCCAGTCAGTTTAACCTCGGTTGTGGGGAAGCTTTTAGAAACGGTAATCTGGGACAAAATTAACAGTCACTTGGACAAGTGTGGATTAATTAAGGAAAGCCAGCACAGATCTATTAAAGGCAACTCGTGTTTAACTAACTTGATCGAGTTTTTTGATGAGGTAACAGAGGGTTGATGAGGGCAATGCGGTTGACGTGGTGTACATGGATTTCCAGAAGGCGTTTGAAAAAGTGCCACATAATAGGCTTGCCAGCAAAGTTGAAGCCCATGGAATAAAAGGGACAGTGGCAGCATGGATACAAAATTGGCTAAGTGACAGGAAACAGAGAGTAGTGGTCAGCGGTTGTTTTTCAGACTGGAGGAAGGTATACAGTGGTGTTCCCCAGGGGTCGGTACTAGGACCACTGCTTTTCTTGATATATATTAACGATTGGATTTGGGTGTACAGGGCACAATTTCAAAATTTGCAGATGACACAAAACTTGGAAGTATAGTGAACAGTGAGGAGGATAGTGATAGACTTCAGGAGGACATTGACAGGCTGGTGGAAGGGGCGGGCACGTGCCAGATGAAATTTAATGCAGAAAAATGTGAAATTGTAGATTTTGGATGGAAGAATGAGGAGAGGCAATATAAACCAAAGGGTACAATTCTAAAGCGGGTGCATGAACAGAGAGACCTGGGGGTATGTGTGCACAAATCATTGAAGGTGGCAGGGCAGGTTGAGAAAGCGGTTAAAAAAGCATACGGGATCCTGGACTTTATAAATAGAGGCATAGAGTACAAAAGCAAGGAAGTTATGATAAACCTTTATAAAACACTGGTTCGGCCTCAACTGGAGTATTGTGTCCAATTCTGGGCACCGCAATTTAGGAAGGATGTGAAGGCCTTAGAGAGGGTGCAGAAAAGATTTGCAAGAATGGTTGCAGGGATGAGGGACTTCAGTTATGTGGATAGACTGGCGAAGCTGCGGTTGCTCTCCTTGGAGCAGAGAAGGTTGAGAGGAGATTTGATAGAGGTGTTCAAAATCATGAGGGGTCTGGACAGAGTAGATAGAGAGAAACTGTTCCCATTGGCAGAAGGGTCGAGAACACAGATTTAAGGTGATTGGCAGAAGAACCAAAGGCAACATGAGGAAAAACCTTTTTACGCAACATAGAAACATAGAAACTAGGAGCAGGAGTAGGCCATTCGGCCCGTCGAGCCTGCTCCACCATTCAATACGATCATGGCTGATCATCCAAATCCAGTACCCTGTCCCTGCTCCCTCACACAGAATCCCCACAGTACAGATAGAGGCCATCTCGGCCCATCGAGCCTGCACCAACACATATCCCACCCTATCCCCGTAACCCCACGTATTTAATTCCCCCTAACATATCCCATCCTATCCCCGTAACCCCACATATTTAATCCCCCCCTAACACTAAGGGTCAATTTATCATAGCCAAATCAACCTAACCCGCACATTTTTGGACTGTGGGAGGAAACCGGAGCACCCGGAGGAAACCCACGCAGACACGGGGAGAATGTGCAAACTCCACACAGACAGTCACCCGAGGCCAGATTCGAACCCGGGTCTCTGGCGCTGTGAGGCACCAGTGCTAACCACTATGCCACCGTGTTGCCCAGTGGTTATGATCTGGAATGCAGTGCCTGAAAGGGTGGTGGAGGCAGATTCAATCACGGCTTTCAAAACAGAATTGGATAAGTACCTGAAGGAAAAAAATTTGCAGGGCTAAGGGGAAAGGGTGGGGGAGTGGGAATAGCTGAAGTGCTCTTGCAGAGAGCCGGCACGGGTTCAACAGGCCGAATGGCCTCCTACTGTGCTATAACCATTCTATGATTCTATATGTGACTCCAGACCCACAGCAATGTGGTTGACTCTTAACTGCCCTCTGAAATGGCCTAGCAAGCCACTCAAGGGCAATTAGGGATGGGCAATAAATGCTGGGCTTGCCCACCTCCTGTGAATGAATAATTAAAAAAAAATCCCATCCCTGAATACTAATAGTTCTGGAGCAATATCCTTTACTTCAATACTGCTTGTGGAGAGGTGTGTCCCTGGAGATCCCAAGTACAGCAGGAATGAATCAGTAATAAAACTTCTTCATGTTCCCTACAGCATATTGTGTTGAAACACTTGGACTCCCTCAACACCAGCCACCTCACAAGGCTTTGAACCTAAACAACCATCAGCCATTTCATAGCCTCAGGCGATTCCAGGCAGCATCATCTCCTCTTCAATCACCGCCCACCTAGGAGGACACGCCACGTGACGATCACTCACTGTGCGAAGAATTTCCTGAGATCAGTCTGAAATGCATATCCAAGCACTTTTTAAATGTGATGAGGGTCTCTGCCTCTACCATCCTTTCAACCAGTGAGTTCCAGACCCTCACCACCCTCTGGGTGAAAAAAGTTCGCCTCAACTCCCCTGTAAACCTCCTACCAATTACTTTAAATCTATGCCCCCTGGTTATTGACCTCTCTGCTAAGGGAAATAGGACCTTCCTGTCCACTCTATCTAGGCCCCTTAAAATTTTATACACCTCAACTAGGTCTCCCCTCAGCCTTCTCTGTTCCAAAGAAAACAACCCCAGCCTATCCAATCTTTCCTCATAGCTAAAATTCTCCAGCCCTGGCAACATCCTCGTAAATCTCCTCTGTACCCTCTCTCGTACAATCACATCTATCCTGTAATGTGGTGACCAGAACTGTACGCAGTACTCTAGCTGTGGCCTAACTAGTATTTTATATAGTTCAAGCATAACCCCCCTGCTCTTGTATTCTATGCCACGGCTAATAAAGGAAAGTATCCCGTACGCCTTCTTGACTGCCTTATCTACCTGTCCTGCTACCTTCAGGGATCTGTGGACATGCACTCCAAGGTCCCTCTGTTCATCTACACTTCTCAGTACCCAACCATTTAATGTGCATTCCCTTGCCTTGTTTTCCCTCCCCAAATGCATTACCTCACACTTCTCTGGATTAAATTCCATTTGCCACTTTTCTGCCCACCTGACCAGTCCATTGATATCTTCCTGCAGTCTACAGCTTTATTCCTCACTATCAACCGCACTGCCGATTTTAGTATCATCTGCAAACGTCTTAATCATACATTGATATATACCACAAAAAGCAAGGGACCTAGTACTGAGCCCTGCGGAACCCCACTGGAAACAGCCTTCCAGTCACAAAAACACCCATCAACCATTGCACTTTACTTCCTGCCACTGAGCCAATTTTGGATCCAACTTACCACTTTGCCTTGGATCCCATGGACTGTTAATTTTCTGACCAGTCTGCCATGTGGGACCTTGTCAAAAGCCTTGCTAAAATCCATATAGACTACATCAACGCACTACCCTCATCTACGCTCCTTGTTATCTCCTCAAAAAATTCAATCAAGTTAGTCAGACACGACCTTCCCTTAACAAATCCATGCTGACTGTCCTTGATTAATCCGTGTCTTTCTAAATGACGATTAATACTAAACCTCTGAGTTTTTTTCCAATAATTTTCCCACCACTGGGGTTAGGCTGACTGTAATAACTCGGTCTATCCCTTTCTCCCTTTTTAAACAAGGGTACGTTAGCAGTCCTCCAGTCCTCCGGCACCACACCTGTAGCCAGAGAGGATTGGAAAATGATGGTCAGAGCCTCTGCTATTTCCTCCCTTGCTTCTTTTAACAGCCTGGAATACATTTCATCTGGGCCTGGCGATTTATCTACTTTCAAAGATGCTAAACCCCTTAATACTTCCCCTCTCACTTTGTTGATCTCATCTAATATTTCACACTCCTCCTCCTTAACTACAATGTCTACATCGTCCCTCTCTTTTGTGAAGACAGACACAAAGGGCTCGATTTTGTCATTGGGGCGGGCTGGGGGCGTGTCATCTGCTTTTCGTGTTAGCCACCCGACTCCAATTTGATGTGGGAAAAATATGCGATTTTCCCCTAATTGGGCAATTGATTTCCAGCGTGTGGGAACCCCTGGCCCAATTAGTCTTTCCATTCTGAAACTCACCTCCGATGACGTCATCAATGCTGCTGGATTTAAGGCCTGCAAGCAGCCTTGCTTCTTCTGCAGACTACAAACCTTTTGGCCTTTGCTCTGATAGTTTCTTCCAGGCAAAATGTCCAGCAGTAGACCTAAGTCTGCACCGAGGTTTGATGACGCCGCCCTGCAAGCTCTGGTGGAGGGAGCAAGAGGGAATAAGGAGGTGCTCTTCCCTTCTTCAGGGAGGAAGAAGCCTCCCCAGCAGACAAAGGCTGTGTGGATGCAAGTGGCCCAGGAGGTCAACTCCTTATCTATGTGCTGCAGAACCTGGCTGCAGTGCAGGAAGAGGTTTCATGACCTTCTGCTCACTGGAAAAGTGAGTATGACTTTCCCATCACCCTCAATCTGATCCCCATTGCCTCTCCTCACCAGCACTCAGCTTTGACAACCTCTTCCTCCACATCCCACTTGACACTGACATCCCTGCACCCTTACCCATTCCCTCTCTCTGTATGTTCACATTCACTTAACTATTCGACTATGCAGCCCTCACACTCCCTATCGCTGTGATGCTATGACAACAACTTACAACACACAGGGAGGGCCCTTGGTCTTGCCACCTCACTGAATCTTTGTCTCCTTCTAGGCATCTATGCTATGGATTCTCTACACTCACTCCTTCATTCTCACTCAAACTCCACTTGTCTCCCTCATTGCAGGAAAAGAGAGCTCACAATAAGAGGGAAGGAGTGAGGACAGGAGGAGGGCCACCCTCAGTAGCCCAGCTCACCCCCTGGGAGGAGGCGGCCCTGGAGATCGTGGGAGTGGAGGACGATGCGCAAGTGGGGGACGGACAGACGGGTGCATCAGAGCAAGCTGGTGACAGAATAGTTTATCATCTCTCTCATTGACATTGCATGAGTCACTGATAATAATTCTGATGCTCTAACAGATTGACTTATGATCATCTGCAATATTCAATGTGCAGTAACCTTGACCTCACATCTCTGACTCTTTCCTTTACTCCCCCACAGGACCATCGAAAGCCCCCGTCCCCACTATCCAGGAGGAACAGCCTGAGCCTCCAGACACCTCAGAGGAAGCTGCAACCTCTGAGGGCGCAGCGTCAGCAGAATTCAGCGCACCCAGCACCGACACTCACACCTCGGTGGTACCTTCGCGAGATAGTGTAGTGTTGTCACCTGGTGTATCACAGCTCACAAGTGAGCATCAGCAGATGGTGGAGACTGGGACAGCAGTGGAGAGTCCTCGTCGGAGGGCGCAGGACTCTGCCAGCTCGGCTCAGCTGCATGTCGACCCTCTGAAGTGGGGCTGACCCATGAGAGGGATGTTGGTAGCAGACAACAAGGAAGTGGGGGGCTCCTCTCCAAGCGCTCACATGACCATGCCACTGCAAAGTCCTCGGTCAGAGCCCCACCAGAGTCCCCACCCAACTGAGATCGGTGTCTCAACCCCTGCACAGCCACAGGAGCAGCAGACTGTTGCTGAGCCCTCACAGGCTCGCAACCCCAGAGGATGCCCGCCAAAGGTGTCGAGACAGGAGCAGCAAGAAAGTGAGCAAGGGGCCTCCACATCTGCTGAAGCCACAGGGGAAGCACCACGTAGGAGCACGCGTAAGAGGAAGATAATGCACAAGTAGTCACAAGGGTAGTCACTTGGGTGAAATGTCATGTTTAATGTTGAAAAGCCATTAGTTGGTTATTGTAAATAAAAAATTCTGATGGCAACTGTTGCAGTTGTGGCGTCTGTTATATCGCTAATGGGACTTCCACACTGAGGGCTTAGGATGACTTGCAATTGTCAGTATGGTGGTCAGAGTGATAGGAATCTGCAGGTTCTTGGCCATTGTCGATGGTTTGATAAGAAGGTGTGAGGCAAAAGTGTTTGATTGTTCAGGTTAAGCAAATTTGGCCAAGAGGAGTGCATCCCTTGCATCCCGGGCAGCAATGTGGTCGCGCACTGGTGCCTTCTGGCCTGTGCAGCTTCAGGTGGGTGAGCAGCAGCTTGGCGCTCCTGTTGTTGCTGCTGCTGTTGGTGGTGCTGTTGCACATGGGTCTGTTGCTGCCACGGCTGGTCTTCATCCGAATCTGATGTCCAGGAGGAAAAGAAATAAATGGTTCCCATGCTTCTGGTATATGCCTCAGTTGAGGAAGCGCTCAGTCAAGGTGGCGAGAGGGGTTTCCCAGGAGGTCACACTGGAGATGGGTGTCAGGCTCCAAACTTCAACAACAATGGGTATGCCTGCTAAAAGTTCCCCCAGACCTGAGACAACAAAGTTCTGCCACCTGCAAATGATGATTGCTGAAAACTCCTTTTTAATGGTGGAGCTGCAGCTGTTAGTAAGCAATCCACTTGTGTTGCCACCAGGTTTCACTGGCGTGTTCCAGAGGAGACGTGAACCACGTGGGAAAAGTGTTAAAATCAGAAAGGCCTCTCAAAATGGGATTATAGAGGCACTTAACTGGTTGTTAAGGGCCTTAAGGGCCTATCCCACCTCTTGGAAGCGGGATGGAGACGGGGTCAGAAAACTCGCATTTGGGAAAATTGCTCGGAGGCGGGCTGGAGGCGGGATCGGGCCCGCCCGCCATTTTTCGCGATTTTAACACCTCACACGCCTCCAGTTCTGCCTCCTCGGGCCTGGCAAAATCGAGCCCAAAGTATTCATTAAGAACCATACCCATGTATTCTGCCTCCACACACAGATTAAATTTTTGGTCTCTAATAGGCCCTACCCTTTCTTTAGTTATCCTCTTTCTCTTTATATATTTATAAAACATCTTTGGGTTTTCCTTGATTTTACTTGCCAATAATTTTTCATGCCCTCTCTTTGCTTTCCTAAATTCCTTTTTAATTTCACCCCTGCACTTTCAATACTCCTCTAGGCTTTCTGCAGTATTTAGCTCTCGGTATCTGACAGGAGCTTCCCTTTTTTGCCTTATCCTACCCTGTGTGCCCCTTGACATCAAGGGGACTATAGATTTGTTAGTCCCACCCTTTTTCTTTGTGGGAACATATTTGCTCTGAACCCTCACTATCTCCACTGATTTACCTTCAAGTAACTGTTTCCAGTCCACTTTTGCGAAATCACATCTCAGCTTAGTAAAATTGTCCTTTCCCCAATTGAGAACTTTTACTCCGGGTCTATCTTTGTCCTTTTCCATATCTACGCTAAATCTAACTGAATTATGATCACTACCACCAATATACTGATACCCTTTCCACCTGCCCAGCTTCATTCCCTAAAACCAAGTTCAGAAACACCCCTCTCTTGTTGGGCTTGCTATGTACTAGCTAAAACAGTTATCCTGAATGCATTTTAAGAATTTTCCACCCTCTTTTCTTTTACGCTGATTCTATCCCAGGGACAACACCCTGTACTCCCAGGAATGCACCATAAATGAATACACCCTGTACTCCCAGGAATTCACCAAAGAATCATAGTATCATAGAAACTCCAGGTCTGAGTGAGCAGACTACCCGTGAGGGAGACAGTTGGCAAGCGACACAACGAAGGAGTGACCTCAGAATTCAAAGGTGTTGCTGGCACAAGGAACTGAGAGGTGAGTATAGGGTGAGTATCGGGTGAGTATTTGTGATAAGTTTTTTTTTGTTCTGTTTTGAGTATATTTCTGCTAAGTAGTTCATAACCAGAAACACTCAACAGCTACCCACCAATCAGCACTTCCCTCTATTAGATGGGCTAAGTTTTAAGATTATTTCTGCGAAATGACCTCCATAGTCTGGTAAATAGAGGCATGGCAGGGCAGCTCAGCCCCATGATTTGCGCCCCCTGTGCCATGTGGGAAATCCTGGAAGCTTCTTGCGGCCTGGACGACCATGTGTGCAGGAAGTGTCGCCAACTGCAGCAACTCGAGCTCCGGGTTTCAGAGCCTGAGCGGCAGCTGGAGTCACTACAGTGCATCCGCGAGGCTGAGAAATACTTGGAAAGCACGTTTCTGGAAGTGGTCACCCCGCAGCCTCAGAATGTGCAGGCAGAGAGGGAATGGGTGACCACCAGACAAAGAGGACCAGGCAGATAGGGCAGGAATCCCCAGAGTGCATCTCGCTCGCTAACCAGTTCATAGTTCTGGAAACTGGTGGGGGTGATGGCTCCTCTGGGGAGAACAGCCAGAACCAAGGCCACGGCAACACAGGTGGCTCAGCTGCACAGGGGGGGAGGCAGAAGAGTGGAAGAGCAATAGTGATAGGGGATTCATTGGTTAGGGGAACAGATAGGCGTTTCTGTGGACGCAGACGTGACTCCAGGATGGTATGTTGCCTCCCTGATGCCAGGGTCAAGGATGTCACTGAGCGGCTGCAGGACACTCTGAGGGGGGAGGGTGAACAGCCAGAGGTCGTTCTCCATATTGGTACCAACGACATAGGCAGAAAGAGGGATGAGGTCCTGCAGGCAGAGTTTAGGGAGCTAGGAAAGAGATTAAAAAGCAGGACCTCAAAGGTAGTAATCTCCGGATTACTCCCGGTGCCACGTGCTAGTGAGTACAGGAATAGGAGGATAGAACAGATGAATGCATGGCTGGTGAGATGGTGCAGGAAGGAGGGCTTCAGATTCCTGAGGCATTGGGACCATTTCTGGGGAAGGTGGGACCTGTACAAGCCGGACGGGTTACACCTCAACAGAGCCGGGACCAATATTCTCGCGGGGAGGTTTGCTGTTGGGGAGGGTTTAAACTAGCTTGGCAGGGGGATTGGCACCAGCATATAGGAGTAGAAAAGAGGAATAAGGTGCATAAGAGAGTGAGTGTGTTGGATAGTACTAGAGAAGAAAGTACTAGAGGCGGTAGTAGTACCATATTAGATAGAAGCAGACTAAGAAAGACTACGAAAAATTCAAAAATGGGTTTAGAATGCATGTACGCAAACGCACAAAGTGTGGTGAATAAGGTTGGTGAGCTACAAGCACAATTAGCCATGTGGCATTATGATGTTGTGGCAATAATGGAAACGTGGCTTAAAAACGGTGAGGACTGGGCACTTAATATTCAAGGGTACAAGGTGTTCAGAAAAGATAGGGAAGGAAAAAAGGGAGGTGGGGTGGCAGCGCTGATTAAGGAAGATATTGTAGTTTTGGAAAGGAAGGATGTTCTTGAGGGGACAAGGACAGAATCCATTTGGTTAGAGTTGAGGAGCAAAAAGGGTATGATCACGCTATTGGGGGTATTCTACAGGCCTCCAAATAGTGAGAGGGAGGTAGAGGAGCAAATCTGCAGGGAAATCGCAGAGATATGCAAGAGCTATAGAGTGGTGATATTGGGGGACTTTAATTACCCAAATATCGATTGGGATAATGCTAGGGTAAAGGGAAAGGAGGGGGAGGAATTTCTGAAATGTTCAGGAGAATTTCCTTGACCAGTATGTTCTCGGCCCAACTAGGAAGGAGGCATTGCTGGATCTGGTGCTGGGGAATGAGGTGGGCCAGGTTGACCAAGTGTCTGTGGGAGAACACTTGGGTACGAGTGATCATCGTATCATAAGATTTGGATTAGCAATGGAGAGGAGCAAGGAACAATCTAGAGTGGAACTTCTAAACTGGAATAGGGCTAACTTCAATGGGATGCAAAAGGATCTAGCCAGGGTAAAATGGAACCAAAGACTGACAGGGAAAAACTGTAGCGGAACAATGGGTGATCTTTAAGGAGGAGATGTTCCAAGTACAGGCTAGGTACATTCCAACAAGAGGGAAGGGTAAGGGAACCAAAGCAAGGGCTCCTTGGATGACAAGGGAGATAGAGAAGACGATGAAACAAAAAAAGAGGGTGTATGATGAATGTCAGGTGAATTCTTCAAGAGGAAACCAGACCAAATACAATAAGTTGAGAGGGGATGTGAAGATGAAAATAAGATTGGCAAAGAGAGAATAGGAGAGTAGAATGGCAGTTAACATAAAAGGGAGCCCAAAAATCTTCTACCGGCATGTAAACAGTAAGCGGGTAGTAAGAGGCGGGGTTGGGCCTATTCGAGACAAAGAAGGTGAGATATGCTTAGAGGCGCAGGGCAAGGCTAGAATACTCAATGAGTACTTTGTATCGGTGTTTACTAAGGAGGTGGATGCTGACAAAATATCGGTAGAAGTGGAAAAGGTAGAAGCAATGGAAGGGGTGAAAATTGATAGAGAGGATGTACTAGAAAGGCTGGGTATGGTTAGAGTGGACAAGTCGCCTGGTCCAGATGGCTTGCATCCCAGGTTGCTAAGGGAATTGGGGGAGGAGATAGCGGAAGGGCTTGCCATAATTTTCCAATCTTCCCTAAATGCGGGGGAGGTGCCTGAGGATTGGAAAGTGGCAAATGTGACACCATTGTTCAAGGAAGGGTGTAAGGGCAATCCTAGTAACTACAGGCCGGTCAGTTTAACATCAGTGGTGGGTAAAGTTTTAGAAACAATAATGAAGGAAAAAATTAACGGGCGCTTGGAGAGGTTTAAGCTAATTAAGGAGAGCCAACATGGATTTGTAAAAGGCAGATCGTGTTTTAGGAAGGTGTTTGACAAAGTACCACACAGAAGGCTGGTTAACAAAATTGAGGCTCATGGAATAGGTGGGTCAGTGGCAGCTTGGATAAGGAATTGGCTTAAGTACAGAAAACAGCGAGTTGTGGTAAATGGCTGCTTTTCAGACTGGAGGATTATAGACAGTGGTGTTCCCCAAGGGTCAGTGCTGGGGCCACTACTTTTTTTGATATATAAATGACCTGGATATTGGAATACAGAGTAGAATTTCTAAATTTGCCGATGACACCAAACTTGGAGGTGTGGCAAACAGTGAGGCTGATACCAATCGACTGCAACAGGACATAGAAAGGCTAGCAGAATGGGCAGACAAGTGGCAGATGGAATTTAACACAGAGAAGTGTGAGGTGATGCATTTTGGCAGAAGGAACAGGGAGAGGCAATATACACTTAATGGCACAGTTTTAAAGAGTGTGTAGGAACAGAGGGACCTGGGAGTTAATGTGCATAGGTTCCTGAAGGTGGCGGGACATATTGAGAGAGTGGTTAGCAAAGCATATGGGATCTTGGGCTTCATAAATAGAGGTATTGAATACATAAGTAGAGAAGTTATGCTGAACCTTTATAAAGCGCTGGTTCGGCTACAACTGGAGTATTACCTCCAGTTCTGGTCACCACAATTTAGGAAGGATGTGAAGGCACTTGAGGGTGCAGAGGAGATTTACCAGAATGGTTCCGGGGATGGGGGATCTTAGCTACAAGGACAGGTTGGAGAAGCTGGATTTGTTTTCATTAGAGCAAAGGAGGTTGAGGGGTGATTTGATAGAGGTGTACAAGATTATGACAGGTTTGGATAGGCTAGACGGGGAAAGGCTGTTCCCACTAGTTGATGGTACAAGGACTAGGGGACACAGATTTAAGGTTTTGAGCAAGAGATATGGGGGGGATGCGAGGAAAAACTTTTTTACGCAGCGAGTGGTGAGGACCTGGAACTCGCTGCCGACGGAAGTGGTGGAAGCGGAGACACTCAATGTTTTCAAGGGGAGACTGGATAGGCACTTGAGGGAAATAAACTTGCAGGGCTATGGGGATAGAGCGGGGGAATGGGACTGACTGGATTGCTCTACAGAGAGACGGCATGGACTCGATGGGCCGAATGGCCTCCTTCTGTGCCGTTATGATTCTGTGACTATGATTACAGCACAGAAGGAGGCCATTCAGCCCATCGTGCCTGTGCCGGCTCTTAGAAAGTGTAGTCGTGCTCAGTCCCACATTCCGGCTTTTTGTCTGTAATCCTGTCAGTTCCGCATCCTCCAGTACCGTCCAACTCCCTTTTACAATTATTTATGGAATCAGCTTCCACCACCTTTTCAGATCAAGCGTTCCAGATCCCGACCACTCTCTGAGTGAAAACATTTCTCCTCATCTCCCCTCTCGATCTTTTGGTCAATGATTTTGAATCTGTGACCTCTGGTTATTGACCCACTCGCCAGAGGGAATAGTTTGCTATATTTACTCTATCAAAACCTCTCATCATCTTGAAAACCTCTATTAGGTCACCTCTTAACCTTCTCTGTTCCAAGGAGAACAATCCAAACTTTTCCAACCTCTCCTCATAACTGAAGCCCCTCATCCCTGGCAACATCCTGGTAAACTCCTCTGTACCCATTCCAAGGCCTTTATATCTTTCCTGAAGTGTGGGGCCCAGAATTGTCCACAAAACTCCAGCTGAGGCCCAACCAGTGATGTATAAAGTTCTCGCAAGATCGCTTTGCTTTTATATTCTATTCCTCTATTTATAAACCCAAGTAACCCATTCGCTGTTTGAACCACCTTATCAACTTGCCCTGCCATCTTTAAGGATGTGTGTATATGGACACCAATGTCTCTCTGCTCATCTACACTTTTCATAATCGCGCCATTTATAGTATACCATCTTTCCATATTACTCCTCCCAAAGTGCGTCACTTCACACTTCTCCGCATTGAACTCCATCCTGTCTGTCATCCTGAAGCCTATAATTATCCTCATCACTATCTACTACTTTGCCAAATTTCATATCATCTGCAAACTTTATAATGCTTCTCCCTGCAGTCGAGTTTAGGTCGTTTATAATAATTGAAAAGAGTCATGGACATCGTGTTGTGTGGCACTATCACTGTGCTAAATGGGATAGATTCAGAACAGATCTAACAGCTCAAAACTGGCATCCATGAGGCTCTGTGGGCCATCAGCAGCAGCAGAATTGTATTCCACCACAATCTGTAACCTCATGGCCCAGCATATCCCTCACTCCACCATTACCACACCAGCCAGGGGACCAACCCTGGTTCAATAAGGAGTGTAGAAGAGCACGCCGGGAGCAGCACCAGGCGTACCTAAAAATGAGGTGCCAACCTGGGGAAGCTGCAACACAGGACTACATGCATGCTAAACAGCGGAAGCAGCATGCTATAGACAGGGCTAAGCGATCCCACAATTTACGGATCAGATCAAAGCTCTGCAGTCCTGCCAAATCCAGTCGTGAATGGTGGTGGACCATTAAACAACTAACAGGAGGAGGAGGCTCCATGAATATCCCCATATTCAATGATGGTGCATGTGAGTGCAAAAGACAAGGCTGAAGCATTTGCAACCATCTTCAGCCAGAAGTGCCGTGTGGATGATCCATATCGGCCTCCTCCTGAAGTCTCCACCACCATAGAAGCCAGTCTTCAGCCAATTCGATTCACTCCACGTGATATAAAGAAACGGCTCAACGCACTGGATACAGCAAAGGCTATGGCCCTGACAACATCCCGGCTATCGTGCTGAAGACTTGTGCTCCAGAACTAGCCGCATCTCTAGCAAGCTGTTCCAGTACAGCTGCAACACTGGCATCTACCCAACAATGTGGAAAACTGCCCAGGTATGTCCTGTCCACAAAAAGCAGGACAAATCCAATCCGGCCAATTACCGCCCCATCAGTCTACTTTCAATCATCAGCAAAGTGATGGAAGGTGTCGTCGACAGTGCTATCAAGCGGCACTTACTCACCAATAACCTGCTCACTGATGCTCAGTTTGGGTTTCGCCAGGACCACTTGGCTCCAGACCTCATTACAGCCTTGATCCAAACATGGACAAAAGAGCTGAATTCCAAAGATGAGGTGAGAGTGACTGCTCTTGACATCAAGGCAGCATTTGACCAAGTGTGGCATCAAGGAGCCCTAGTAAAACTGAAGTCAATGGGAATCGGGGGAAAACCATTCCTCTGGCTGGAGTCATACCTAGCACAAAGGAAGATGGTTGTGGTGATTGAAGGTCAATCATCACAGCCCCAGGACATCGCTGCAGGAGTTCCTCAGGGCAGTGTCCTAGGCCCAACCATCTTCAGCTGCTTCATCAATGATTATCCCTCCATCATAAGGTCAGAAGTGGGGATGTTCTCTGATGATTGCACAGTGTTCAGAGCCATTCACAACTCCTCTGATAATGAAGCAGTCCATGCCCGCATGCAGCAAGATCTGGATGACATTCAGGCTTGGGCTGATAAATGGCAGGTAACATTCGTGCCACACAAGTGCCAAGCAATGACTATCTCCAACAAGCGAACATCTAACCACCATTCATCGGCATTACCATCGACGGGAACGGTACCAAAGTGGTAATGTTACTGGATTAGTAATCCAGAGGCCTGGACTAATGATCCACAGATATAAGTTCAAATCCCACCACGGCAGCTGGGGAATTTAAATTCAGTTAATTAAATAAATCTGGAATAAAAAGCTTGTATCAGCAATGGTGAGCATGAAACTATCGGATTGTTGTAAAAATCCATTTGGTTCACTAATGTCCTTTAGGGAAGGAAATCCTTACCTGGTCTGGCCTATATGTGACTCCAGACCCACAGCAATGTGGTTGACTCTGAAATGGCCTAGCAAGTCACTCAGTTGTAACAAACTGCTACAAGAAGCAATAATAAGAATAAAACCAGACGGCACCTGCTACAGACATGACAACAGCACACTTAGCCCAGTTGATCCTGCAAAGTCCTCCTCACCAACATCTGGGGACTTTACCACCGACAAGGACAAGGGCAGCAGGCGCATGGGAACACCACCACCTCCAAGTTCCCCTCCGAGTCACACACCATCCTGACTTGGAAATATATTGTCGCTGGGTGAAAATCCTGGAACTCCCTCCCTAACAGCACTGTGGGAGTACCATCACCACATGGACCAGTTCAAGAAGGTGGCTCACCACCACCTTCTCAAGGGCAACTGGGGATGGGCAATAAATGCTGGCCTTGCCAGCGACGCCCACATCCCATGAACGAATAAAAAAAAAACTGACCCTTGGGGAACACCACTGCAAACCACCTCCCAGTCTGAAAAACATCCATCCACCACCGCACTTTGCTTCCTGTCACTGAGCCAATTTTGTATCCATACCGCCACTTTCCCCTTAATTCCACAGTCGATACATGCAACATCTACTGCACTACCTGGATCAACCTTCTCTGTTATGTCAAAGAATACAATCCAGTTAGTCAGCCACGGTTTGTCTTTAACAAATCCATGCTGGTTCTCATTGATTAACCTATGCCTTTCCAAATGGAAGTTTATTTTGTCCCTGATAATGGCTTCCACTAACTTCCCTGCCACTGATGCTAGGCTAACTGGCGGGTAGTTTCCTGGTTTATCCCTCTCCCCTTTCTTGAATAGTGGTATAACATTAGCAACTCTCCAGTCCTCCGGCACTACTCCTGTATCCAGTGAGGATTGAAAGATTGTGACCAATGCCTCTGCTATTTCAACCTTTGCTTCTTTTAGTAACCGAGGATGTATTCCATCCGGACCAGGTGACTTCGAGCTTTCAGTAATGCTAAATCTTTTTAGTAAGTCTTCTCTATCTATTACTATCCTGTCCATAACTTCCCTCTTTAGTGTAACCTTCACATCATCCACTTCCTTTGTGAAGACAGATGCAAAGTACTCATTTAATACTTTTCCCATGTCCTCTGCCTCTACTTGAAGATTTCCCTTTGGGCCTTAATAGGCCGAACTTTTTCCCTAGCTTCCTGATTGAGAAAGTTCTCCTGTACACATATCAACAATTCCTCTCCTTCCCTACACTTAGCACTAGGTTTTTCCCAGTCTATATTAGGGCAATTAAAGCCTCCGAATATTCCTACTAATGACTCCTTTAAGCTGTGCGGGTGCTCAGCTCTCTGAAGATCCCACTCAGCCGGTGAGCCGGCTTTTACATAGACTGACTGCATGTGCGGAATTTTGACTAACTGCGCATGTGCATAATGTTGACTAACTGCGCATGTGCGTAATTTTGACTAACTGCGCATGTGCATAATGTTGACTAACTGCGCGTGTGCGGAATGTTGACTAACTGCGCGTGTGCGGAATGTTGACTGGCCGCGCTGCCCGTTAAAGGGGCCGCTCGGGCCCCCAAAAAATTAGAGGGAACGTTGATTACTCTATTTTTGTACATCCCTTTGAAATTTACGGACAAACTTGCTCCTCTATCTCCTTCTCACTGTTTATGCTCTATAAAAAAACTCCCATCAATGTAACAGCTACACCTCTGCTCCTCAACTCAAGCCAAATAGATTCAGTCCAAGAACCCTCTGGTATATCCTTTCTATGTAGAACTGTAACATCATCCTTAATCAATACTGCCAAATACTTGAAATAGAAAAAATTGCAGGGAAATGGGGAAAGAGCGGGGGGAGTGGGACTGACTGGATTGCTCTTCGAAAGAACCGGCACAGACTCGATGGGCCGAATGGCCTCCTTCTGTGCTGCGCTATTCTATGATTCTATGAATTCCATGTGCTCTCATTTTTGTTAACAGTCTCTTACGTGGAACCTTGGTGAATGCCTTCTGGAAGTCCCTATATCCATAGACACTCCCTTATCTACCACGTTAGTTACCTCAAAAATTACAACTAGGTTTGTTAGACATGACTTTCCCGTTACGAATCCATGTTGGCTCACTCTGATCAGCTCATATTTGTCCAATTGCTCAGTCGCTCTGTCCCTAATAACCAATTCTAGTAACTTCCCCACAACTGACGTTAGACTAATGGGCCTATAATTCTCTAGTTTATCTCTCCTACTCTTAAATAATGGAGTGACATTGGCAGTTTTCCAATCCAAGGGGACAATTCTCGGATCGAAAAAGTTTTGGAAGATCATGACTAATGGATCAACAATTTCCTCACCTCCTTTTAATACCCTAGGGCAGAAACCATTGGATCCTGGAGATTTGTCTATCTTTGATAACATTATTCCCTCCATTACCATTTTTTTAACTTATTTAAATTTATAAAATTCCTCCCCTTGACTTATTTTTTGTTTTCTTTGTAGCTCTGGTACTTTATCCTCTACTGTGTACAAAGTAAGTAATTAGCAAGTCTGCCATTTCCTGATTTCCAATCACAATATCACCTGCGTCTGCCATTAAGGGGCCCACGTTACTCTTAACCGCCCTCTTTCTCATAATATATTTGTAAAAACCTTGGGGGTCAAATTGGATGAAGCTCAAAAACAGGCGCAAGGAGTGCAAAGCGTGATCTGCCCGCGCCCGTTGAACGCGCTCCAGGCAGAACGCAAGATTCGTGCTGCCTGCTCATTATAATGATTGCAGCTTTGATCTCAGCACTAAACACGCTGCTGATTGGCTTAGGGCTCAACAGGGGGGCCAATATCGGGGGCTGTCTACTGGCCAATAATGTTTGGCCTCGGCTCTCTCCTCTATTTAAAGGGGAGGTGCTTTGTTGCAGAAGCACCTCATTGTCAGGCTGAAGCCATGGCCCAACAGGGAAGAGAGAGGGCGAGGAGGTTCTCCGACGTGGCACTGGAGGCCTTGGTCCTGGGGGCGCTACAGAAGACATCAGGTCCTCGACCCATGGGATGGGGGTGGGGGGGGTGGGGGGGAGCAGGAGGCCTTCCGGGCAGCACGTGTGAGGAAATACCATAAGCCGTCAGTGCCACGAGTGCTGCCCTCAGGACATGGATCCAATGCCGCAAGAAGTTAAATGACCTCACACGAGTGCTCAAAGGTCAGTCAATGCATCTTCAAATGCCGTATCCCACCGTCTGGACCAACTGGCCTCACACGCTGCTCAATGCACCACAGCCCCATCACTCACCTACCAACAATCACTAGCAATCACAACTCATCCGTCACAATTGTAGCTTCACTTCACCTCACACACTTTCCACTGCTGCAAGACTCACAGCAACATCTCATACCTTGCACACACTGCCAGCTATTCAACCATGGCAGGCACATCACCCAAACACATTGCACCACATTCACAGACAAACTTCACCAAAACACATTGCACCACACTCACTGACACACACACCACCCAAACACCTTGCACCACACTCACTGACACACTTCACCCAAACACATTGCACCACACTCACTGACACACTTTACCCAAACACATTGCACCATACTCACTGACACACACACCACCCAAACACATTACACCACACTCACTGACACACTTCACCCAAACACATTGCACCACACTCACTGACACACATATCACCAAACACATTGCACCACACTCACTGACACACATCACCCAAACACATTGCACCACACTCACTGACACACACTTCACCCAAACACATTGCACCACACTCACTGACACACACTTCACCCAAACACATTGCACCGCACTCACTGACACACACATCACCCAAACACATTGCACCACACTCACTGACACACACTTCACCCAAACACATTGCACCATACTCACTGACACACATCATCCAAACACATTGCACCACACTCACTGACACACACATCATCCAAACACATTGCACCACACTCACTGACACACACTTCACCCAAACACATTGCACCACACTCACTGACACAAACTTCACCCAAACACATTGCACCACACTCACTGACACACTTCACCCAAACACATTGCACCACACTCACTGACATACACATCACCCAAACACATTGCACCACACTCACTGACACACTTCACCCAAACACATTGCACCACACTCAGTGACACACACATCACCCAAAAACATTACACCACACTCACTGACACACTTCACCCAAACACATTGCACCACACTCACTGACACACATATCACCAAACACATTGCACCACACTCACTGACACACATCACCCAAACACATTGCACCACACTCACTGACACACTTCACCCAAACACATTGCACCACACTCACTGACACACTTCACCCAAACACATTGCACCACACTCACTGACACACTTCACCCAAACACATTGCACCACACTCACTGACACACTTCACCCAAACACATTGCACCACACTCAGTGACACACACATCACCCAAACAGATTGCACCACACTCACTGACACACTTCACCCAAACACATTGCACCACACTCACTGACACACACATCATCCAAACACATTGCACCACACTCTCTGACACACACATCACCCAAACACATTGCACCACATTCACTGACACACACATCACCCAAATACATTGCACCACACTGACTGACACACACATCACCCAAACACATTTCACCACACTCACTGACACACACATCACCCAAACACATTGCACCACATTCAATGACACACATCACCCAAACACATTGCACCACACTCACTGACACACACTTCACCCAAACACATTGCACCACACTTACTGACACACACATCACCCAAACACATTGCACCACATTCACAGACACACACATCACCCAAACACATTGCACCACACTCACTGACACACACATCACCCAAACACATTGCACCACACTCACTGACACACACATCACCCAAACACATTGCACCACACTCACTGACACACACATCACCCAAACACATTGCACCACACTCACTGACACACACATCACCCAGACACATTGCCCCACACTCACTGACATACTTCACCCAAACACATTGCACCACACTCACTGACACACTTCACCCAGACACATTGCACCACACTCACTGACACACTTCACCCAGACACATTGCACCACACTCACATGACACACACTTCACCCAAACACATTGCACCACACTCACTGACACACATCACCCAAACACATTGCACCACACTCACTGACACACACTTCACCCAAACACATTGCACCACACTTACTGACACACACATCACCCAAACACATTGCACCACACTCACTGACACACACATCACCCAAACACATTGCACCACACTCACTGACACACACATCACCCAAACACATTGCACCACACTCACTGACACACACATCACCCAAACACATTGCACCACACTCACTGACACACACATCACCCAAACACATTGCACCACACTCACTGACACACACATCACCCAGACACATTGCCCCACACTCACTGACACACTTCACCCAAACACATTGCACCACACTCACTGACACACTTCACCCAGACACATTGCACCACACTCACTGACGCACTTCACCCAGACACATTGCACCACACTCACATGACACACACTTCACCCAAACACATTGCACCACACTCACTGACACACATCACCCAAACACATTGCACCACTCACTGACACACACATCATCCAAACACACTGCACCACACGCACTGACACACACATCACCCAAACACATTGCACCACACTCACTGACTCACTTCACCCAAACACATTGCACCACACTCACTGACACACACATCACCCAAACACATTGCACCACACTCACTGACACACACATCACCCAAACACATTGCACCACACTCACTGACACACACATCACCCAAACACATTGCACCACACTCACTGACACACATCACCCAAACACATTGCACCACACTCACTGACACACACATCACCCAAACACATTGCACCACATTCAATGACACACATCACCCAAACACATTGCACCACACTCACTGACACACACTTCACCCAAACACATTGCACCACACTCACTGACACACACATCACCCAAACACATTGCACCACATTCACTGACACACACATCACCCAAACACATTGCACCACACTCACTGACACACACATCACCCAAACACATTGCACCACACTCACTGACACACACATCACCCAAACACATTGCACCACACTCACTGACACACACATCACCCAGACACATTGCCCCACACTCACTGACACACTTCACCCAAACACATTGCACCACACTCACTGACACACTTCACCCAGACACATTGCACCACACTCACATGACACACACTTCACCCAAACACATTGCACCACACTCACTGACACACATCACCCAAACACATTGCACCACTCACTGACACACACATCATCCAAACACACTGCACCACACTCACTGACACTCACTTCACCCAAACACATTGCACCACACTCACTGACACAAACATCATCCAAACACATTGCACCACACTCACTGACACACTTCACCCAAACACATTGCACCACACTCACTGACACACTCATCACCCAAACACATTGCACCACACTCACTGACACACACATCACCCAAACACATTGCACCACACTCACTGACACACTTCACCCAAACACATTGCACCACACTCACTGACACACACATCACCCAAACACATTGCACCACACTCACTGACACACACATCACCCAAACACATTTCTCCAAACTCACTGACACACACATCACCCAAACACATTGCACCACACTCACTGACACACACATCACCCAAACACATTGCACCACACTCACTGACACACTTCACCCAAACACATTGCACCACACTCACTGACACACATATCACCAAACACATTGCACCACACTCACTGACACACATCACCCAAACACATTGCACCACACTCACTGACACACTTCACCCAAACACATTGCACCACACTCACTGACACACATCACCCAAACACATTGCACCACACTCACTGACACACACATCACCCAAACACATTGCACCACACTCACTGACACACTTCACCCAAACACATTGCACCACACTCACTGACACACACATCATCCAAACACATTGCACCACACTCACTGACACACACATCACCCAAACACATTGCACCACACTCACTGACACACACATCACCCAAACACATTGCACCACACTCACTGACACACACATCACCCAAACACATTGCACCACACTCACTGACACACACATCACCCAAACACATTGCACCACACTCACTGACACACATCACCCAAACACATTGCACCACACTCACTGACACACACATCACCCAAACACATTGCACCACACTCACTGACACACACATCACCCAAACACATTGCACCACACTCACTGACACACACATCACCCAAACACATTGCACCACACTCACTGACACACACATCACCCAAACACATTGCACCACACTCACTGACACACACATCACCCAAACACATTGCACCACACTCACTGACACACACATCACCCAAACACATTGCACCACACTCACTGACACACACATCACCCAAACACATTGCACCACACTCACTGACACACTTCACCCAAACACATTGCACCACACTCACTGACACACTTCACCCAAACACATTGCACCACACTCACTGACACACTTCACCCAGACACATTGCACCACACTCACTGACACACACTTCACCCAAACACATTGCACCACACTCACTGACACACATCACCCAAACACATTGCACCACTCACTGACACACACATCACCCAAACACATTGCACCACACTCACTGACACACACATCACCCAAACACATTGCACCACACTCACTGACACACATCACCCAAACACATTGCACCACACTCACTGACACACTTCACCCAAACACATTGCACCACACTCACTGACACACACATCACCCAAACACATTGCACCACACTCACTGACACACACATCACCCAAACACATTGCACCACACTCACTGACACACACATCACCCAAACACATTGCACCACACTCACTGACACACATCACCCAAACACATTGCACCACACTCACTGACACACACATCACCCAAACACATTGCACCACACTCACTGACACACATCACCCAAACACATTGCACCACACTCACTGACACACACATCACCCAAACACATTGCACCACACTCACTGACACACATCACCCAAACACATTGCACCACACTCACTGACACACTTCACCCAAACACATTGCACCACACTCACTGACACACACATCACCCAAACACATTGCACCACACTCACTGACACACATCACCCAAACACATTGCACCACACTCACTGACACACACATCACCCAAACACATTGCACCACACTCACTGACACACACATCACCCAAACACATTGCACCACACTCACTGACACACACATCACCCAAACACATTGCACCACACTCACTGACACACACATCACCCAAACACATTGCACCACACTCACTGACACACACATCACCCAAACACATTGCACCACACTCACTGACACACACATCACCCAAACACATTGCACCACACTCACTGACACACACATCACCCAAACACATTGCACCACACTCACTGACACACACATCACCCAAACACATTGCACCACACTCACTGACACACACATCACCCAAACACATTGCACCACACTCACTGACACACACATCACCCAAACACATTGCACCACACTCACTGACACACACATCACCCAAACACATTGCACCACACTCACTGACACACATCACCCAAACACATTGCACCACACTCACTGACACACATCACCCAAACACATTGCACCACACTCACTGACACACATCACCCAAACACATTGCACCACACTCACTGACACACACATCACCCAAACACATTGCACCACACTCACTGACACACACATCACCCAAACACATTGCACCACACTCACTGACACACATCACCCAAACACATTGCACCACACTCACTGACACACACATCACCCAAACACATTGCACCACACTCACTGACACACACATCACCCAAACACATTGCACCACACTCACTGACACACACATCACCCAAACACATTGCACCACACTCACTGACACACACATCACCCAAACACATTGCACCACACTCACTGACACACACATCACCCAAACACATTGCACCACACTCACTGACACACACATCACCCAAACACATTGCACCACACTCACTGACACACACATCACCCAAACACATTGCACCACACTCACTGACACACATCACCCAAACACATTGCACCACACTCACTGACACACACATCACCCAAACACATTGCACCACACTCACTGACACACACATCACCCAAACACATTGCACCACACTCACTGACACACATCACCCAAACACATTGCACCACACTCACTGACACACACATCACCCAAACACATTGCACCACACTCACTGACACACACATCACCCAAACACATTGCACCACACTCACTGACACACACATCACCCAAACACATTGCACCACACTCACTGACACACACATCACCCAAACACATTGCACCACACTCACTGACACACACATCACCCAAACACATTGCACCACACTCACTGACACACACATCACCCAAACACATTGCACCACACTCACTGACACACACATCACCCAAACACATTGCACCACACTCACTGACACACACATCACCCAAACACATTGCACCACACTCACTGACACACACATCACCCAAACACATTGCACCACACTCACTGACACACATCACCCAAACACATTGCACCACACTCACTGACACACATCACCCAAACACATTGCACCACACTCACTGACACACACTTCACCCAAACACATTGCACCACACTCACTGACACACATCACCCAAACACATTGCACCACACTCACTGACACACACATCACCCAAACACATTGCACCACACTCACTGACACACACATCACCCAAACACATTGCACCACACTCACTGACACACACATCACCCAAACACATTGCACCACACTCACTGACACACACATCACCCAAACACATTGCACCACACTCACTGACACACACATCACCCAAACACATTGCACCACACTCACTGACACACATCACCCAAACACATTGCACCACACTCACTGACACACACATCACCCAAACACATTGCACCACACTCACTGACACACATCACCCAAACACATTGCACCACACTCACTGACACACATCACCCAAACACATTGCACCACACTCACTGACACACACATCACCCAAACACATTGCACCACACTCACTGACACACACATCACCCAAACACATTGCACCACACTCACTGACACACATCACCCAAACACATTGCACCACACTCACTGACACACACATCACCCAAACACATTGCACCACACTCACTGACACACACATCACCCAAACACATTGCACCACACTCACTGACACACACATCACCCAAACACATTGCACCACACTCACTGACACACACATCACCCAAACACATTGCACCACACTCACTGACACACACATCACCCAAACACATTGCACCACACTCACTGACACACATCACCCAAACACATTGCACCACACTCACTGACACACACTTCACCCAAACACATTGCACCACACTCACTGACACACATCACCCAAACACATTGCACCACACTCACTGACACACACATCACCCAAACACATTGCACCACACTCACTGACACACACATCACCCAAACACATTGCACCACACTCACTGACACACACATCACCCAAACACATTGCACCACACTCACTGACACACACATCACCCAAACACATTGCACCACACTCACTGACACACACATCACCCAAACACATTGCACCACACTCACTGACACACACATCACCCAAACACATTGCACCACACTCACTGACACACATCACCCAAACACATTGCACCACACTCACTGACACACACATCACCCAAACACATTGCACCACACTCACTGACACACACATCACCCAAACACATTGCACCACACTCACTGACACACACATCACCCAAACACATTGCACCACACTCACTGACACACACATCACCCAAACACATTGCACCACACTCACTGACACACATCACCCAAACACATTGCACCACACTCACTGACACACATCACCCAAACACATTGCACCACACTCACTGACACACTTCACCCAAACACATTGCACCACACTCACTGACACACACATCACCCAAACACATTGCACCACACTCACTGACACACATCACCCAAACACATTGCACCACACTCACTGACACACACATCACCCAAACACATTGCACCACACTCACTGACACACACATCACCCAAACACATTGCACCACACTCACTGACACACTTCACCCAAACACATTGCACCACACTCACTGACACACACATCACCCAAACACATTGCACCACACTCACTGACACACACATCACCCAAACACATTGCACCACACTCACTGACACACATCACCCAAACACATTGCACCACACTCACTGACACACACATCACCCAAACACATTGCACCACACTCACTGACACACACATCACCCAAACACATTGCACCACACTCACTGACACACATCACCCAAACACATTGCACCACACTCACTGACACACACATCACCCAAACACATTGCACCACACTCACTGACACACACATCACCCAAACACATTGCACCACACTCACTGACACACACATCACCCAAACACATTGCACCACACTCACTGACACACACATCACCCAAACACATTGCACCACACTCACTGACACACACATCACCCAAACACATTGCACCACACTCACTGACACACATCACCCAAACACATTGCACCACACTCACTGACACACACATCACCCAAACACATTGCACCACACTCACTGACACACACTTCACCCAAACACATTGCACCACACTCACTGACACACATCACCCAAACACATTGCACCACACTCACTGACACACACTTCACCCAAACACATTGCACCACACTCACTGACACACATCACCCAAACACATTGCACCACACTCACTGACACACACATCACCCAAACACATTGCACCACACTCACTGACACACACATCACCCAAACACATTGCACCACACTCACTGACACACACATCACCCAAACACATTGCACCACACTCACTGACACACACATCACCCAAACACATTGCACCACACTCACTGACACACATCACCCAAACACATTGCACCACACTCACTGACACACATCACCCAAACACATTGCACCACACTCACTGACACACACATCACCCAAACACATTGCACCACACTCACTGACACACACATCACCCAAACACATTGCACCACACTCACTGACACACACATCACCCAAACACATTGCACCACACTCACTGACACACACATCACCCAAACACATTGCACCACACTCACTGACACACACATCACCCAAACACATTGCACCACACTCACTGACACACACATCACCCAAACACATTGCACCACACTCACTGACACACATCACCCAAACACATTGCACCACACTCACTGACACACATCACCCAAACACATTGCACCACACTCACTGACACACACATCACCCAAACACATTGCACCACACTCACTGACACACACATCACCCAAACACATTGCACCACACTCACTGACACACTTCACCCAAACACATTGCACCACACTCACTGACACACACATCACCCAAACACATTGCACCACACTCACTGACACACACATCACCCAAACACATTGCACCACACTCACTGACACACACATCACCCAAACACATTGCACCACACTCACTGACACACACATCATCCAAACACATTGCACCACACTCACTGACACACACATCACCCAAACACATTGCACCACACTCACTGACACACACATCACCCAGACACATTGCACCACACTCACTGACACACTTCACCCAAACACATTACACCACACTCACTGACACACTTCACCCAAACACATTGCACCACACTCAGTGACACACACATCACCCAAACACATTGCACCACACTCACTGACACACTTCGCCCAAACACATTGCACCACACTCACTGACACACACATCACCCAAACACATTGCACCACACTCACTGACACACACATCAGCCAAACACATTGCACCACACTCACTGACACACACATCACCCAAACACATTGCACCACACTCACTGACACACACATCACCCAAACACATTGCACCACACTCACGGACACACACATCACCCAAACACATTGCACCACACTCACTGACACACATCACCCAAACACATTGCACCACACTCACTGACACACACTTCACCCAAACACATTGCACCACACTCACTGACACACATCACCCAAACACATTGCACCACACTCACTGACACACACATCACCCAAACACATTGCACCACACTCACTGACACACACATCACCCAAACACATTGCACCACACTCACTGACACACATCACCCAAACACATTGCACCACACTCACTGACACACACATCACCCAAACACATTGCACCACACTCACTGACACACACATCACCCAAACACATTGCACCACACTCACTGACACACATCACCCAAACACATTGCACCACACTCACTGACACACACATCACCCAAACACATTGCACCACACTCACTGACACACACATCACCCAAACACATTGCACCACACTCACTGACACACTTCACCCAAACACATTGCACCACACTCACTGACACACACATCACCCAAACACATTGCACCACACTCACTGACCACACATCACCCAAACACATTGCACCACACTCACTGACACACACATCACCCAAACACATTGCACCACACTCACTGACACACACATCACCCAAACACATTGCACCACACTCACTGACACACACATCAACCAAACACATTGCACCACACTCACTGACACACACATCACCCAAACACATTGCACCACACTCACTGACACACACATCACCCAAACACATTGCACCACACTCACTGACACACATCACCCAAACACATTGCACCACACTCACTGACACACACATCACCCAAACACATTGCACCACACTCACTGACACACATCACCCAAACACATTGCACCACACTCACTGACACACTTCACCCAAACACATTGCACCACACTCACTGACACACACTCACCCAAACACATTGCACCACACTCACTGACACACATCACCCAAACACATTGCACCACACTCACTGACACACACATCACCCAAACACATTGCACCACACTCACTGACACACACATCACCCAAACACATTGCACCACACTCACTGACACACACATCACCCAAACACATTGCACCACACTCACTGACACACACATCACCCAAACACATTGCACCACACTCACTGACACACACATCACCCAAACACATTGCACGACACTCACTGACACACATCACCCAAACACATTGCACCACACTCACTGACACACATCACCCAAACACATTGCACCACACTCACTGACACACACATCACCCAAACACATTGCACCACACTCACTGACACACTTCACCCAAACACATTGCACCACACTCACTGACACACACATCACCCAAACACATTGCACCACACTCACTGACACACACTTCACCCAAACACATTGCACCACACTCACTGACACACACATCACCCAAACACATTGCACCACACTCACTGACACACATCACCCAAACACATTGCACCACACTCACTGACACACATCACCCAAACACATTGCACCACACTCACTGACACACACATCACCCAAACACATTGCACCACACTCACTGACACACACATCACCCAAACACATTGCACCACACTCACTGACACACACATCACCCAAACACATTGCACCACACTCACTGACACACACATCACCCAAACACATTGCCCACACTCACTGACACACACATCACCCAAACACATTGCACCACACTCACTGACACACATCACCCAAACACATTGCACCACACTCACTGACACACACATCACCCAAACACATTGCACCACACTCACTGACACACTTCACCCAAACACATTGCACCACACTCACTGACACACACATCACCCAAACACATTGCACCACACTCACTGACACACATCACCCAAACACATTGCACCACACTCACTGACACACACATCACCCAAACACATTGCACCACACTCACTGACACACACATCACCCAAACACATTGCACCACACTCACTGACACACTTCACCCAAACACATTGCACCACACTCACTGACACACTTCACCCAAACACATTGCACCACACTCACTGACACACACATCACCCAAACACATTGCACCACACTCACTGACACACACATCACCCAAACACATTGCACCACACTCACTGACACACACATCACCCAAACACATTGCACCACACTCACTGACACACACATCACCCAAACACATTGCACCACACTCACTGACACACACATCACCCAGACACATTGCACCACACTCACTGACACACATCACCCAAACACATTGCACCACACTCACTGACACACTTCACCCAAACACATTGCACCACACTCACTGACACACACATCACCCAAACACATTGCACCACACTCACTGACACACTTCACCCAAACACATTGCACCACACTCACTGACACACACATCATCCAAACACATTGCACCACACTCACTGACACACACTTCACCCAAACACATTGCACCACACTCACTGACACACACATCACCCAAACACATTGCACCACACTCACTGACACACTCATCACCCAAACACATTGCACCACACTCACTGACACACACATCACCCAAACACATTGCACCACACTCACTGACACACATCACCCAAACACATTGCACCACACTCACTGACACACACATCACCCAAACACATTGCACCACACTCACTGACACACATCACCCAAACACATTGCACCACACTCACTGACACACACATCACCAAACACATTGCACCACACTCACTGACACACACATCACCCAAACACATTGCACCACACTCACTGACACACACATCACCCAAACACATTGCACCACACTCACTGACACACACATCACCCAAACACATTGCACCACACTCACTGACACACACATCACCCAAACACATTGCACCACACTCACTGACACACATCACCCAAACACATTGCACCACACTCACTGACACACACATCACCCAAACACATTGCACCACACTCACTGACACACATCACCCAAACACATTGCACCACACTCACTGACACACACATCACCCAAACACATTGCACCACACTCACTGACACACATCACCCAAACACATTGCACCACACTCACTGACACACACATCACCCAAACACATTGCACCACACTCACTGACACACACATCACCCAAACACATTGCACCACACTCACTGACACACATCACCCAAACACATTGCACCACACTCACTGACACACACATCACCCAAACACATTGCACCACACTCACTGACACACACATCACCCAAACACATTGCACCACACTCCCTGCCACACATCACCCAAACACATTGCACCACACTCACTGACACACACATCACCCAAACACATTGCACCACACTCACTGACACACACATCACCCAAACACATTGCACCACACTCACTGACACACATCACCCAAACACATTGCACCACACTCACTGACACACACATCACCCAAACACATTGCACCACACTCACTGACACACACATCACCCAAACACATTGCACCACACTCACTGACACACACATCACCCAAACACATTGCACCACACTCACTGACACACACATCACCCAAACACATTGCACCACACTCACTGACACACACATCACCCAAACACATTGCACCACACTCACTGACACACACATCACCCAAACACATTGCACCACACTCACTGACACACCATCACCCAAACACATTGCACCACACTCACTGACACACATCACCCAAACACATTGCACCACACTCACTGACACACACATCACCCAAACACATTGCACCACACTCACTGACACACTTCACCCAAACACATTGCACCACACTCACTGACACACTTCACCCAGACACATTGCACCACACTCACTGACACACACATCACCCAAACACATTGCACCACACTCACTGACACACATCACCCAAACACATTGCACCACTCACTGACACACACATCACCCAAACACATTGCACCACACTCACTGACACACATCACCCAAACACATTGCACCACACTCACTGACACACACATCACCCAAACACATTGCACCACACTCACTGACACACACTCACCCAAACACATTGCACCACACTCACTGACACACACATCACCCAAACACATTGCACCACACTCACTGACACACTTCACCCAAACACATTGCACCACACTCACTGACACACACATCACCCAAACACATTGCACCACACTCACTGACACACACATCACCCAAACACATTGCACCACACTCACTGACACACACATCACCCAAACACATTGCACCACACTCACTGACACACACATCACCCAAACACATTGCACCACACTCACTGACACACACATCACCCAAACACATTGCACCACACTCACTGACACACACATCACCAAACACATTGCACCACACTCACTGACACACTTCACCCAACACATTGCACCACACTCACTGACACCACTTCACCCAAACACATTGCACCACACTCACTGACACACACTCACCCAAACACATTGCACCACACTCACTGACACACATCACCCAAACACATTGCACACACTCACTGACACACACATCACCCAAACACATTGCACCACACTCACTGACACACACTTCACCCAAACACATTGCACCACACTCACTGACACAACATCACCAAACACATTGCACCACACTCACTGACACACTTCACCCAAACACATTGCACCACACTCACTGACACACTCATCACCCAAACACATTGCACCACACTCACTGACACACTTCACCCAAACACATTGCACCACACTCACTGACACCACATCACCCAAACACATTGCACCACACTCACTGACACACACATCACCCAAACACATTGCACCACACTCACTGACACACACTTCACCCAAACACATTGCACCACACTCACTGACACACACATCACCCAAACACATTGCACCACATCACTGACACACATCACCCAAACACATTGCACCACACTCACTGACACACACTTCACCCAAACACATTGCACCACACTCACTGACACACACATCACCCAAACACATTGCACCACACTCACTGACACACATCACCCAAACACATTGCACCACACTCACTGACACACACATCACCCAAACACATTGCACCACACTCACTGACACACACTTCACCCAAACACATTCACCACACTCACTGACACACATCACCCAAACACATTGCACCACACTCACTGACACACACTTCACCCAAACACATTGCACCACACTCACTGACACACATCACCCAAACACATTGCACCACACTCACTGACACACACATCACCCAAACACATTGCACCACACTCACGTACACACACATCAACCAAACACATTGCACCACACTCACTGACACACACATCACCCAACACATTGCACCACACTCACTGACACACACATCACCAAACACATTGCACCACACTCACTGACACACACATCACCCAAACACATTGCACCACACTCACTGACACACTTCACCCAAACACATTGCACCACACTCACTGACACACATCACCCAAACACATTGCACCACACTCACTGACACACTTCACCCAAACACATTGCACCACACTCACTGACACACCACATCACCCAAACACATTGCACCACACTCACTGACACACACATCACCCAAACACATTTGCACCACACTCACTGACACACACATCACCCAAACACATTGCACCACACTCACTGACACACACATCACCCAAACACATTGCACCACACTCACTGACACACACATCACCCAAACACATTGCACCACACTCACTGACACACATCACCCAAACACATTGCACCACACTCACTGACACACACATCACCCAACACATTGCACCACACTCACTGACACACTTCACCCAAACACATTTGCACCACACTCACTGACACACTTCACCCAAACACATTGCACCACACTCACTGACACACTTCACCCAAACACATTGCACCACACTCACTGACACACACTTCACCCAAACACATTGCACCACACTCACTGACACACACATCACCCAAACACATTGCACCACACTCACTGACACACACATCACCCAAACACATGCACCACACTCACTGACACACACATCACCCAAACACATTGCACCACACTCACTGACACACTTCACCCAAACACATTGCACCACACTCACTGACACACACATCAACCAACACATTGCACCACACTCACTGACACACACATCAACCAACACATTGCACCACACTCACTGACACACTTCACCCAAACACATTGCACCACACTCACTGACACACACATCACCCAACACATTGCACCACACTCACTGACACACACTTCACCCAAACACATTGCACCACACTCACTGACACACATCACCCAAACACATTGCACCACACTCACATGGCAGACACATCTCCCAAACACATTGCACCACACTCACTGACACACATCACCCAAACACATTGCTCCACACTCACTGACACACACTTCACCCAAACACATTGCACCACACTCACTGACACACACATCACCCAAACACATTGCACCACACTCACTGACACACACGTTCACCAAACACATTGCACCACACTCACTGACACACATCACCCAAACACATTGCACCACACTCACTGACACACACATCACCCAAACACATTGCACCACACTCACTGACACACATCACCCAAACACATTGCACCACACTCACTGACACACACATCACCCAAACACATTGCACCACACTCACTGACACACTCACCCAAACACATTGCACCACACTCACTGACACACATCACCCAAACACATTGCACCACACTCACTGACACACTTCACCCAAAAACACACCATTGCACCCACACTCACTGACACACATCACCCAAACACATTGCACCACACTCACTGACACACACATCACCCAAACACATTGCACCACACTCACTGACACACACATCACCCAAACACATTGCACCACACTCACTGACACACACATCACCCAAACACATTGCACCACACTCACTGACACACACATCACCCAAACACATTGCACCACACTCACTGACACACACATCACCCAAACACATTGCACCACACTCACTGACACACTTCACCCAAACACATTGCACCACACTCACTGACACACACATCACCCAAACACATTGCACCACACTCACTGACACACACATCACCCAAACACATTGCACCACACTCACTGACACACATCACCCAAACACATTGCACCACACTCACTGACACACACATCACCCAAACACATTGCACCACACTCACTGACACACACATCACCCAAACACATTGCACCACACTCACTGACACACATCACCCAAACACATTGCACCACACTCACTGACACACATCACCCAAACACATTGCACCACACTCACTGACACACACTTCACCCAAACACATTGCACCACACTCACTGACACACACTTCACCCAAACACATTGCACCACACTCACTGACACACATCACCCAAACACATTGCACCACTCACTGACACACACATCACCCAAACACATTGCACCACACTCACTGACACACAATCACCCAAACACATTGCACCACACTCACTGACACACACATCACCCAAACACATTGCACCACACTCACTGACACACATCACCCAAACACATTGCACCACACTCACTGACACACTTCACCCAAACACATTGCACCACACTCACTGACACACTTCACCCAAACACATTGCACCACACTCACTGACACACACATCACCCAAACACATTGCACCACACTCACTGACACACACATCACCCAAACACATTGCACCACACTCACTGACACACACATCACCCAAACACATTGCACCACACTCACTGACACACACATCACCCAAACACATTGCACCACACTCACTGACACACATCACCCAAACACATTGCACCACACTCACTGACACACACATCACCCAAACACATTGCACCACACTCACTGACACACATCACCCAAACACATTGCACCACACTCACTGACACACTTCACCCAACACATTGCACCACACTCACTGACACACTTCACCCAAACACATTGCACCACACTCACTGACACACATCACCCAAACACATTGCACCACACTCACTGACACACATCACCCAAACACATTGCACCACACTCACTGACACACACATCACCCAAACACATTGCACCACACTCACTGACACACACATCACCCAAACACATTGCACCACACTCACTGACACACATCACCCAAACACATTGCACCACACTCACTGACACACATCACCCAAACACATTGCACCACACTCACTGACACACACATCACCCAAACACATTGCACCACACTCACTGACACACATCACCCAAACACATTGCACCACACTCACTGACACACACTTCACCCAAACACATTGCACCACACTCACTGACACACACATCCCAAACACATTGCACCACACTCACTGACACACATCACCCAAACACATTGCACCACACTCACTGACACACACATCACCCAAACACATTGCACCACACTCACTGACACACACATCACCCAAACACATTGCACCACACTCACTGACACACACATCACCCAAACACATTGCACCACACTCACTGACACACACATCACCCAAACACATTGCACCACACTCACTGACACACTTCACCCAAACACATTGCACCACACTCACTGACACACTTCACCCAAACACATTGCACCACACTCACTGACACACTTCACCCAAACACATTGCACCACACTCACTGACACACACATCACCCAAACACATTGCACCACACTCACTGACACACATCACCCAAACACATTGCACCACACTCACTGACACACATCACCCAAACACATTGCACCACACTCACTGACACACATCACCCAAACACATTGCACCACACTCACTGACACACACATCACCCAAACACATTGCACCACACTCACTGACACACACATCACCCAAACACATTGCACCACACTCACTGACACACACATCACCCAAACACATTGCACCACACTCACTGACACACACATCACCCAAACACATTGCACCACACTCACTGACACACACTCACCCAAACACATTGCACCACACTCACTGACACACATCACCCAAACACATTGCACCACACTCACTGACACACATCACCCAAACACATTGCACCACACTCACTGACACACATCACCCAAACACATTGCACCACACTCACTGACACACATCACCCAAACACATTGCACCACACTCACTGACACACTTCACCCAAACACATTGCACCACACTCACTGACACACATCACCCAAACACATTGCACCACACTCACTGACACACATCACCCAAACACATTGCACCACACTCACTGACACACATCACCCAAACACATTGCACCACACTCACTGACACACACATCACCCAAACACATTGCACCACACTCACTGACACACATCACCCAAACACATTGCACCACACTCACTGACACACACATCACCCAAACACATTGCACCACACTCACTGACACACTTCACCCAAACACATTGCACCACACTCACTGACACACATCACCCAAACACATTGCACCACACTCACTGACACACATCACCCAAACACATTGCACCACACTCACTGACACACACATCACCCAAACACATTGCACCACACTCACTGACACACATCACCCAAACACATTGCACCACACTCACTGACACACACATCACCCAAACACATTGCACCACACTCACTGACACACATCACCCAAACACATTGCACCACACTCACTGACACACACATCACCCAAACACATTGCACCACACTCACTGACACACACATCACCCAAACACATTGCACCACACTCACTGACACACACATCACCCAAACACATTGCACCACACTCACTGACACACATCACCCAAACACATTGCACCACACTCACTGACACACTTCACCCAAACACATTGCACCACACTCACTGACACACACATCACCCAAACACATTGCACCACACTCACTGACACACATCACCCAAACACATTGCACCACACTCACTGACACACATCACCCAAACACATTGCACCACACTCACTGACACACACTCACCCAAACACATTGCACCACACTCACTGACACACACTTCACCCAAACACATTGCACCACACTCACTGACACACATCACCCAAACACATTGCACCACACTCACTGACACACTTCACCCAAACACATTGCACCACACTCACTGACACACATCACCCAAACACATTGCACCACACTCACTGACACACATCACCCAAACACATTGCACCACACTCACTGACACACACTCACCCAAACACATTGCACCACACTCACTGACACACTCACCCAAACACATTGCACCACACTCACTGACACACACATCACCCAAACACATTGCACCACACTCACTGACACACATCACCCAAACACATTGCACCACACTCACTGACACACTTCACCCAAACACATTGCACCACACTCACTGACACACATCACCCAAACACATTGCACCACACTCACTGACACACATCACCCAAACACATTGCACCACACTCACTGACACACATCACCCAAACACATTGCACCACACTCACTGACACACATCACCCAAACACATTGCACCACACTCACTGACACACATCACCCAAACACATTGCACCACACTCACTGACACACATCACCCAAACACATTGCACCACACTCACTGACACACATCACCCAAACACATTGCACCACACTCACTGACACACACATCACCAAACACATTGCACCACACTCACTGACACACACATCACCCAAACACATTGCACCACACTCACTGACACACATCACCCAAACACATTGCACCACACTCACTGACACACACATCACCCAAACACATTGCACCACACTCACTGACACACATCACCCAAACACATTGCACCACACTCACTGACACACTTCACCCAAACACATTGCACCACACTCACTGACACACACATCACCCAAACACATTGCACCACACTCACTGACACACACATCACCCAAACACATTGCACCACACTCACTGACACACATCACCCAAACACATTGCACCACACTCACTGACACACACATCACCCAAACACATTGCACCACACTCACTGACACACACATCACCCAAACACATTGCACCACACTCACTGACACACACATCACCCAAACACATTGCACCACACTCACTGACACACATCACCCAAACACATTGCACCACACTCACTGACACACACATCACCCAAACACATTGCACCACACTCACTGACACACACATCACCAAACACATTGCACCACACTCACTGACACACACATCACCCAAACACATTGCACCACACTCACTGACACACACATCACCCAAACACATTGCACCACACTCACTGACACACATCACCCAAACACATTGCACCACACTCACTGACACACATCACCCAAACACATTGCACCACACTCACTGACACACACATCACCCAAACACATTGCACCACACTCACTGACACACATCACCCAAACACATTGCACCACACTCACTGACACACATCACCCAAACACATTGCACCACACTCACTGACACACATCACCCAAACACATTGCACCACACTCACTGACACACATCACCCAAACACATTGCACCACACTCACTGACACACATCACCCAAACACATTGCACCACACTCACTGACACACATCACCCAAACACATTGCACCACACTCACTGACACACTTCACCCAAACACATTGCACCACACTCACTGACACACATCACCCAAACACATTGCACCACACTCACTGACACACATCACCCAAACACATTGCACCACACTCACTGACACACAATCACCCAAACACATTGCACCACACTCACTGACACACATCACCCAAACACATTGCACCACACTCACTGACACACATCACCCAAACACATTGCACCACACTCACTGACACACATCACCCAAACACATTGCACCACACTCACTGACACACATCACCCAAACACATTGCACCACACTCACTGACACACATTCACCCAAACACATTGCACCACACTCACTGACACACATCACCCAAACACATTGCACCACACTCACTGACACACATCACCCAAACACATTGCACCACACTCACTGACACACATCACCCAAACACATTGCACCACACTCACTGACACACTTCACCCAAACACATTGCACCACACTCACTGACACACATCACCCAAACACATTGCACCACACTCACTGACACACACATCACCCAAACACATTGCACCACACTCACTGACACACATCACCCAAACACATTGCACCACACTCACTGACACACACATCACCCAAACACATTGCACCACACTCACTGACACACATCACCCAAACACATTGCACCACACTCACTGACACACACATCACCCAAACACATTGCACCACACTCACTGACACACAAACACCAAACACATTGCACCACACTCACTGACACACATCACCCAAACACATTGCACCACACTCACTGACACACATCACCCAAACACATTGCACCACACTCACTGACACACACATCACCCAAACACATTGCACCACACTCACTGACACACATCACCCAAACACATTGCACCACACTCACTGACACACATCACCCAAACACATTGCACCACACTCACTGACACACATCACCCAAACACATTGCACCACACTCACTGACACACATCACCCAAACACATTGCACCACACTCACTGACACACATCACCCAAACACATTGCACCACACTCACTGACACACACATCACCCAAACACATTGCACCACACTCACTGACACACACATCACCCAAACACATTGCACCACACTCACTGACACACATCACCCAAACACATTGCACCACACTCACTGACACACATCACCCAAACACATTGCACCACACTCACTGACACACATCACCCAAACACATTGCACCACACTCACTGACACACACATCACCCAAACACATTGCACCACACTCACTGACACACACATCACCCAAACACATTGCACCACACTCACTGACACACATCACCCAAACACATTGCACCACACTCACTGACACACATCACCCAAACACATTGCACCACACTCACTGACACACATCACCCAAACACATTGCACCACACTCACTGACACACATCACCCAAACACATTGCACCACACTCACTGACACACATCACCCAAACACATTGCACCACACTCACTGACACACATCACCCAAACACATTGCACCACACTCACTGACACACATCACCCAAACACATTGCACCACACTCACTGACACACACATCACCCAAACACATTGCACCACACTCACTGACACACACATCACCCAAACACATTGCACCACACTCACTGACACACATCACCCAAACACATTGCACCACACTCACTGACACACATCACCCAAACACATTGCACCACACTCACTGACACACATCACCCAAACACATTGCACCACACTCACTGACACACACATCACCCAAACACATTGCACCACACTCACTGACACACATCACCCAAACACATTGCACCACACTCACTGACACACATCACCCAAACACATTGCACCACACTCACTGACACACTTCACCCAAACACATTGCACCACACTCACGACTGACACACATCACCCAAACACATTGCACCACACTCACTGACACACATCACCCAAACACATTGCACCACACTCACTGACACACACATCACCCAAACACATTGCACCACACTCACTGACACACATCACCCAAACACATTGCACCACACTCACTGACACACATCACCCAAACACATTGCACCACACTCACTGACACACATCACCCAAACACATTGCACCACACTCACTGACACACATCACCCAAACACATTGCACCACACTCACTGACACACATCACCCAAACACATTGCACCACACTCACTGACACACATCACCCAAACACATTGCACCACACTCACTGACACACATCACCCAAACACATTGCACCACACTCACTGACACACTTCACCCAAACACATTGCACCACACTCACTGACACACATCACCCAAACACATTGCACCACACTCACTGACACACATCACCCAAACACATTGCACCACACTCACTGACACACACATCACCCAAACACATTGCACCACACTCACTGACACACACTTCACCCAAACACATTGCACCACACTCACTGACACACACATCACCCAAACACATTGCACCACACTCACTGACACACATCACCCAAACACATTGCACCACACTCACTGACACACATCACCCAAACACATTGCACCACACTCACTGACACACACATCACCCAAACACATTGCACCACACTCACTGACACACACATCACCCAAACACATTGCACCACACTCACTGACACACATCACCCAAACACATTGCCACACTCACTGACACACATCACCCAAACACATTGCACCACACTCACTGACACACACATCACCAAACACATTGCACCACACTCACTGACACACATCACCCAAACACATTGCACCACACTCACTGACACACTTCACCCAAACACATTGCACCACACTCACTGACACACATCACCCAAACACATTGCACCACACTCACTGACACACATCACCCAAACACATTGCACCACACTCACTGACACACATCACCCAAACACATTGCACCACACTCACTGACACACACATCACCCAACACATTGCACCACACTCACTGACACACTCACCCAAACACATTGCACCACACTCACTGACACACTTCACCCAAACACATTGCACCACACTCACTGACACACATCACCCAAACACATTGCACCACACTCACTGACACACATCACCCAAACACATTGCACCACACTCACTGACCACACATCACCCAAACACATTGCACCACACTCACTGACACACATCACCCAAACACATTGCACCACACTCACTGACACACATCACCCAAACACATTGCACCACACTCACTGACACACTTCACCCAAACACATTGCACCACACTCACTGACACACATCACCCAAACACATTGCACCACACTCACTGACACACTTCACCCAAACACATTGCACCACACTCACTGACACACACATCACCCAAACACATTGCACCACACTCACTGACACACTTCACCCAAACACATTGCACCACACTCACTGACACACACATCACCCAAACACATTGCACCACACTCACTGACACACATCACCCAAACACATTGCACCACACTCACTGACACACACATCACCCAAACACATTGCACCACACTCACTGACACACATCACCCAAACACATTGCACCACACTCACTGACACACACATCACCCAAACACATTGCACCACACTCACTGACACACATCACCCAAACACATTGCACCACACTCACTGACACACATCACCCAAACACATTGCACCACACTCACTGACACACATCACCCAAACACATTGCACCACACTCACTGACACACACATCACCCAAACACATTGCACCACACTCACTGACACACACATCACCCAAACACATTGCACCACACTCACTGACACACACATCACCCAAACACATTGCACCACACTCACTGACACACATCACCCAAACACATTGCACCACACTCACTGACACACATCACCCAAACACATTGCACCACACTCACTGACACACACATCACCCAAACACATTGCACCACACTCACTGACACACATCACCCAAACACATTGCACCACACTCACTGACACACACATCACCCAAACACATTGCACCACACTCACTGACACACATCACCCAAACACATTGCACCACACTCACTGACACACATCACCCAAACACATTGCACCACACTCACTGACACACATCACCCAAACACATTGCACCACACTCACTGACACACTTCACCCAAACACATTGCACCACACTCACTGACACACTTCACCCAAACACATTGCACCACACTCACTGACACACTTCACCCAAACACATTGCACCACACTCACTGACACACACATCACCCAAACACATTGCACCACACTCACTGACACACTTCACCCAAACACATTGCACCACACTCACTGACACACATCACCCAAACACATTGCACCACACTCACTGACACACACTTCACCCAAACACATTGCACCACACTCACTGACACACATCACCCAAACACATTGCACCACACTCACTGACACACTTCACCCAAACACATTGCACCACACTCACTGACACACACATCACCCAAACACATTGCACCACACTCACTGACACACTTCACCCAAACACATTGCACCACACTCACTGACACACACATCACCCAAACACATTGCACCACACTCACTGACACACACATCACCAAACACATTGCACCACACTCACTGACACACATCACCAAACACATTGCACCACACTCACTGACACACATCACCCAAACACATTGCCACACTCACTGACACACTTCACCCAAACACATTGCCCCACACTCACTGACACACTTCACCCAACACATTGCACCACACTCACTGACACACATCACCCAAACACATTGCACCACACTCACTGACACACATCACCCAAACACATTGCACCACACTCACTGACCACACATCACCCAAACACATTGCACCACACTCACTGACACACACTTCACCCAAACACATTGCACCACACTCACTGACACACACATCACCCAAACACATTGCACCACACTCACTGACACACTTCACCCAAACACATTGCACCACACTCACTGACACACATCACCCAAACACATTGCACCACACTCACTGACACACACATCACCCAAACACATTGCACCACACTCACTGACACACTTCACCCAAACACATTGCACCACACTCACTGAACACACATCACCCAAACACATTGCACCACACTCACTGACACACATCACCAAACACATTGCACCACACTCACTGACACACATCATCCAAACACATTGCACCACACTCACTGACACACACATCATCCAAACACATTGCACCACACTCACTGACACACACTTCACCCAAACACATTACACCACACTCACTGACACACATCACCAAAACATTGCACCACACTCACTGACACACATCACCCAAACACATTGCACCACACTCACTGACACACACATCACCCAAACACATTGCACCACACTCACTGACACACATCACCAAACACATTGCACCACACTCAGTGACACACATCACCCAAACACATTGCACCACACTCACTGACACACTTCACCGAAACACATTGCACCACACTCACTGACACACTTCACCCAAACACATTGCACCACACTCACTGACACACATCACCCAAACACATTGCACCACACTCACTGACACACTTCACCCAAACACATTGCACCACACTCACTGACACACTTCACCCAAACACATTGCACCACACTCACTGACACACTTCACCCAAACACATTGCACCACACTCACTGACACACACATCACCAAACACATTGCACCACACTCACTGACACACACATCACCCAAACACATTGCACCACACTCACTGACACACACATCACCCAAACACATTGCACCACACTCACTGACACACACATCACCAAAACACATTGCACCACACTCACTGACACACACATCACCCAAACACATTGCACCACACTCACTGACAAACACATCACCCAAACACATTGCACCACACTCACTGACAACACATCACCAAACACATTGCACCACACTCACTGACACACACATCACCCAAACAATTGCACCACATTCAATGACACACATCACCCAAACACATTGCACCACACTCACTGACACACAGTTCACCCAAACACATTGCACCACACTCACTGACACACATCACCCAAACACATTGCACCACACTCACTGACACACACATCACCCAAACACATTTACACCACACTCACTGACACACACATCACCCCAAACACATTGCACACACTCACTGACACACACATCACCCAAACACATTGCACCACACTCACTGACACCACATCACCCAAACACATTGCACCACACTCACTGACACCACATCACCCAAACACATTGCACCACACTCACTGACACACATCACCCAAACACATTGCACCACACTCACTGACACACTTCACCCAAACACATTGCCCCACACTCACTGACACACTTCACCCAAACACATTGCACCACACTCACTGACACACTTCACCCAGACACATTGCACACATCTCACTGACACACATCATCCAAACACATTGCACACACTCACTGACAAACATCACGCCAAACACATTGCACCACACTCACTGACACACATCACCCAAACACATTGGCACCCACTCACTGACACAAACATCACCCAAACACATTGCACCACACTCACTGACACACACATCACCCAAACACATTGCACCACACTCACTGACAACACATCACCCAAACACATTGCACCACACTCACTGACACACTTCACCCAAACACATTACACCACACTCACTGACACACTTCACCCAAACACATTGCACCACACTCACTGACACACATCACCCAAACACATTGCACCACACTCA